>CAEFZY010015310.1:0-16321 GCA_903066815.1 Brachyrhaphis roseni
GAACCCCCGCGGTGGCTGATAGGCCGGAGCGGCGCTTGGCTGCGAGGGCCGCACGACGCTGCTCCGCAGCTTTAATTTTCTATTTGCATTTGTTCTAAATTATTGTAAGTGTAATGTATTTAAAATGGCTTCAACAAAATGATTAAAACATTCAAAACAAGACAACATGGAGAAAGCTGAAACGTTTGGGAAAGTAAAACTCTGAAAGGTTGCATTGGTATTCATTCAACTTTACTCTGACACCCCTTAATAAAATCCAGGATGTTTCTTGACCTTTTATCATGCCACTTTTATTTTTTATCTTTTAGGAGAAACATCTCACTTCCAAAAGCCCTGATGGTCTCCAACACCTGATAACCGATGAGCAAAGCAAAAAAAGTCCTGAGGTCGGACGGAATCTGAATGCTGCAAAAATTCAAGCTCAAGTTGAAAAGTATAGGACAAATTTCCTGTATACTTTTCCTTCCCCCATGCTCTGCAGTTATTTGACAAACAGATAAACACCAAAAGCAATCAGAGGGACATGGATGCATCGGAGAAGCTGGTTCTGGAGCCCAGAGCAGAGCGGATTGCCCGCTACAAGGCCGAGAGGAGGCGAGAGCTGGCCGAACGCTACGGAGAGTTAGAGGAGCTTCCCTCCAAGTGGGTGAGACGGGATGGAAAGGAGCTGAACAACCCAGCGACCTCAGCACATGGCGGGGAGTTAAACTCAGACAGCCTCGGTGAAAGAGTGAACGGCAGAACGCGAGATGTTACAAATGGAGTCAAGGCCGACGCTCCTGGAGAGCCAAACTACCTGAGAAGGTGAGGTGGAAGACAGAT
The DNA here is from genome assembly GCA_903066815.1 of Brachyrhaphis roseni. Lineage (NCBI taxonomy): Eukaryota > Metazoa > Chordata > Actinopteri > Cyprinodontiformes > Poeciliidae > Brachyrhaphis > Brachyrhaphis roseni. Next base: position 823 of record CAEFZY010015310.1, read on the forward strand.
GATTATTTCTAAAATTAATGGTTCTTATTCATATATAAAGTTTTACTATGAACACTTGTTTAAGAGATAGGGTTTGTCCCAACGTTTTTACTCCAAGTTTCCTCTCACTCCAATTTTTGTCATCCAGGTGGTTCACAAATTTTCTTTATGCTCCAAAGATCTTGTCATCTAGTTGGGGTTGAAATCCCTGGTCATACAAGATGCATTGTAATTATTAACTATAGCTATAATAGCATTTGTCATGGAAATTAAGATTTGTTACATTACTGAAATTGTCAAAGGTATATTTTTGTCTAAAAGGGAATGTGTTATGCAAAACTCACATTCTACACAGTTTTGTATTTCCGTTTGTTTTTCCACTGTAAATGTAAGCACTTAAAAAAACAACAACACCCAGCCAGTTTTTGGCTGTAAGTTTAGGTTTTTGTCATCTGGAGAATTAGTTGTTTCAAAAACCTCCAAAATGTAACGTCACAAATCAGCAGGAACTGCCCCTCACCTAGCAAGCAACCGGAAGCTCAGCCCGTTACCTAGCAACCCACACCCAGCTCCAGCACTTTTGGTCATTTGGCTTTACCACTGTATAGGCAGTACAATGGCTGCTGGAAAAGACAAGTATTTTGTTGTCGACTCACAATCCAGAAATCACTTGCTGCATTCTTGGATGTGCCGGAGGCTCCACTTCTGCTTTTCAAAGGTATGCGGTTGTATAATTGCACGTCTGTTTGCAGCCAATTTCACGTGCGAATTTAAACGTTGAGTTGGCGATTGTGGCCAGCAGCAGCGTATTTGGATTTAAAGTGACAAGATGCTCTCAAACAGCTGTTTCTGAAAGGAATGGAAAGAGAGGTCTCCATTAGACATATTTTAAGGCTGTAGTATCATTTAATTTCTATCCCAATCAAATAAAACTTGTTTCTCTCACACTAACAACAATCAGAACAGTCTTAGTGGATTTGAGCTTTAAAGAAACTTAGAGAATTGCTGCAGCAGTGTATCGTAGGAGGCAAATCATTTGTCTGAAATGTTGCTAAATGTAGCAAGAAAGTTGTTGAATTGTCAGCAGTGAGTGACTATTGTTAAATGCAAACGTACAGACATGACCTGGTGGGCCGGTCTGTCAGTCAAACCTCTCTCACCAGCGAACAGAAGAGGACAGTGGTTGATTGTTAGACCTTTGCTGAGGTAAATAATATGGGTAGAAAAGATCGGCTTCACATGTAAGTATCGACCGATCACCCATCTCCCAAATTTAAGGAAATAGGCACCAATAAACCTACAGGCTTTTTTTATGCACTTATTAAGGCCTCCAAATGTACAACAGGTTGAAGTTACATTATGAAAGTAAATCCCAGCAGCCATTCGGTATTTCTGTCATTCAAACTGCTCACTCTCTTCTTTACTGACTTCCTCAGTTGCTTTTGTTGCTAATTAAAACTGACCGCTCCAAATCAGCAGGGGTTTTATAACCACTCTGATTTTTCTCTTGCTGCCCCTGTCCTGTCTTGACTCCTCATGTGATTTGAGAGGCTCTTCGTTTATCCTTGAAGTTGCATCTTTCTCTGCAACGTTTCAACTCTTGATGGAAAACTACAACTCTGAATTTCCTTTACGTTTGCTGCATTTTCACTCACTTTAGCCAGAATTGCCAAGATTCTGCTAACATTCCTAGTGAGGACGGGCTCCTTGTCCATCCAGGACCCGATGCCCCACAGCTCCACTCAGGTGTCGGTGGGCCAGTTGAGGAGTTCCCTCCTCCAGCAGACAGGGGGCGGAGCAGGCCAGGAGAAACTGTAGGGTTGCCTTCATGTGCGTGATCCGAACTGTGTGACCTTCGTACGAGTTTTTACCGCCATCTTTCCTTTTCTTTTTCTGTTTTTTCTCGGTGTTTATGGAAACCAGTGGTCCCGATCCTGGCCAAACCACATCCTCTCTGGACCTGGCGGCTGGTTCTGAGGGAGGCCGGCGGCGGAGCAGGCGCTACCTTCAAGGGTCAGCAGGGGGTCGCAAAACCAGCGAGCGCTTCAGGACACAGCCAATCACAGCCAACGAGATGCAGGAGAGCACCGGGTAGGAGCTGTTTCTCATATTTAGTAGCAACTCTGGCAAAGTAAACCTTTAGATAAATGAATATTTTCTGATAGCTTGATTTCATACTTTATATTTTAGAATTTAATTTGAGTTCAATCATGCAAAAGGGAAAAATGGAGATCCTGTTAATACTCAAAATTCCTCTAACATTTTATAAAGTTGAAGCAAAATGTGGATCCTTAAGCTTTCATCTTTTTCCAGTCAAAATGTTCTTGTATTTTTAAAAAATGCATACATTCTAGTGACGTTGCAGTACTTATCCTCAGCTGTGGTGGCGTATTGCATATTATTGGTTTTCTGGAGTGTTTTGTTTCAGATCATGGTTCCAGTTAAACTAGGTCTGGACAAAAACATATCACAGTACAAGGGTTTCATATCAGTCAATAATGATAATTATTGATCAGTTTCTTCTTTTAAATATCTGAAATATTGCCAAACTGGTGACCTTTCCTGTTGTATCCTTCTCACCTCACCATTGTGTTTTATTCACTTAAAATGAAACTGCTGCTCTGTAAGTTACTCAACAGGTTGTTGCTAGGTAACCAAAGAGTGAGCGAGTTAGTTGAGGCCACCAGCCTTGCTTTGCTAGTTGTGAGAGGTTGAGCAGCCGAAGCCTTTCCTTTGCCTACATCTCCCAGAATTCTGTGCGGTTCTACGTTGAAGTTCAGTGAAATTATTGAAAGTTCTATTTTACATATATTCTATGGTTATTTATCGCAGCATGTATTGCTATTGATTTATTGCCCAGCCCTAAGTTAAAGCTCTACCAGCAGATATCAAGCTGGTAAGACAGAAAAGGCGTTTTCCCAACATGCCTCTTAAACTGTCAGTTGTTATTTACGGAATGGTTGCTATGGAAACGTGGCTACTCCAACTAGCTGCACTTTGCTGCTCTGTTTTTCTCCTGCTGTGTTAGCTCTGGAGATTTTTTTCTTTTTATTAATTAATACTTGAACTGTAAAGATGTGTGATATCAGGTGAGAAATTATTTATTTGCAGCCAGCTGTACATCTTGTCTTTCCCATTTTGAAGAGTTGCTATGAGAAAGAACCTCAGTGTTTATGTAATAGGGGAACAAGAAGTCAGTGAAAACAAATTAGGAACAGAAACTTTAATCAGCAACTATTTCTTAACTTGGATGTTTTCCCAGACGATATATTCAAATGTACTGAAATTAAATTCAGTTTTAATTTATTTAGTTGCTTTTAATAGCTTTTTCAGATGGGGAGGTTGCTGTCTTAAAATTTGTGTTTTAATAATATGGTTAATGGCTTTATTTTAAGATATATTTAACTGTTATTATTGAGATGCCATCCAATACTCAGCTGTAACTGTTCTCAAGAAAACTTTGAGATGTTTTTCTTTGCCGAAAACATTTTTATTTGGTATTTCAATTTAAAAAGTAACCCTTTAGCTGAGGTTTTAGACAGAAACCTTTGGGTGGTTTGCATGAGTCTGTCCTTCATTCTGAGATCAACGGCTGCATTTTATCAAGAATGCAAATTTTTTGCATTATCTTGATTCTCTGAATCCGCAAACAGAAGCACAAGGACATTCACAGTACATTTAAAGCTGGATCTGTGTGAGAACACTCTGAGCTCTTCATATTTATATTTAACACCATGGTCTCCTCTTCTAGGCTCTTGGATGCAGATGAAAATGACAAGAAAGGTAAAACTTTTGTTTTAGTACAAAGAAGGTTTAGTCACAGCAAGAATGTTTTTTTCTTTGCATGCTCTGTAGGAAATATGTTTTGTATTTGTTCATCCATCTTGTCCAGTTGTCTCTATAAATTCTTGTAACTGCCTGGGAAATAAACCAGGTTATATTTGGAGGCGCACTTTGTTTAATATGGTGAGAGATGATAGGTTTACGAGTGAGGAACTATGTGGGCTTGATGCAAAGTCACCTCTCTTCTTATTTGACCTCAGCAGAAAAAGATTATTAGTCAACACAAAGCGGTTTTAATGGTTTGTACAATGCTAAACAAACAGTAGGTGCCTCTTATTGCACTTACAGTTTACAGAAAGGACCATTTTTCTCTGTATTTTGTCTAAACATGTGTGAAAATAATGTGCATGAACATATACATTTATCTTTAAAGAAGTAAGAGGTAAATTATTAGTTGTTTTCTAAAGCTTTGAACAAATAAAAACCTAAAAATTAATTAGGCGTACATTTGTATTCAGCCCCAACCACCTTCATTTTTTTGGAGCATGTCTCTTCTAAATTTGACATCTTGAAACTAAAATCTTTACAAAATAACTCAAGTTCAGTCTGATTGGATGGAGATCATCTGCCAACTTCAGATCTTGCCATTCTGCTAGATAATCTAAAACGTAGATAAGATTTTATCTAAACGTAAAGGTTCAGGGTTGTTGACAATTTCTTTTTTAAGAAATTGTTGAAATATTATTATTTGAAAGAAGTATTTTGTTAAATAATTCAACCATTCGAGAAATGAGAACGTATCTCTTAAAAAAAATTAAAAAGGTTATTTTAATACTGAAGAAACTGAAGTTGAAATACCTTCAGATGAAACATAAATAACCATAAAGTGGTAAAATGTTAGTAATTATACTCCAATAATCATTAGTGGCTCCATCTTAATATTTAGCAATAATTTAAGTGTGTTGCCTTGCAACATTTACATCTTTTCTTATTTCTTCTTCCAGCGGATGTGAAAACAGACGATAGAGCCAAAATGAGCGTGGCTGCCAAGATGTCTCTGTTTAAAGTAAGCCTGTGCTCTGAAACAAGAACCTTATTGCAAATCTTGACCTGTTTATTTCCTCAAATAAGCTACTTAAATGTGTCAAATACAGCAGAAATGTAGTTTTTATTCTGAACAATTTGAGACACATGGTTAAAGTATCACTGAACATGTACAACATCCAGGTTGTGTGGTGGAAACGTGGACCAGGCTTGATGATCCTGTTGCACTCAGAAGCTGAAATGTTTCAGTTTTATTCCCAATGACTCAGGTGAAAATGTGCCAGACACTGTAGTGCCATTAACAACCAGCAGCTGTGGTAAAATTAGCCTGCTGCACTGCGGAGACGGGCAGCGATGAAACTGAAACCTGCAGGTCTCCAGTTACACCTTGACCTGTTGGATGTAAGCTGCCAATATGCTTTATCCACTAGTTGCAGTGCAGCTTCGCCTGCCTTCTTGCATCAATACCGGACAGTGCAGTGCTCCGAGTCACCTCTCAGTCATTTAAATGTATAAACTAGCCTTGAACCTCTGACTAATAGCCCTCTAAATGATTATAAAAAAGTTTTCCATGTTCGAAATCACATATCAAAGAATAAAGGAAAATTACAGTTTATAACTAAATCCTTACATTAGGATCCACCTTCGCGGAAAGTTTCGGATCATTTGATGCCTTGATGAGTTGATATTATAAATTTTTTGCTTCTTTAGGAACTGGAAAAGTCTGCTGCCTCCGACTCCTCAGGTCCGTTGAAGCCTCGCTCAGCCAGCAGCTTACATGAGCGGAGGACGCGGCGTAACAACGACCTCCGCTTTCTCACCCAGCCAATCACCTGTGAGGAAATGGTTTCAATGAGGTGGGTCGAGATGTGCGAGATATGGGAGCTTGTTTTAAGTAAATAATTCCTTAATATTGAAGAAAAGGTACTGGTTTCATTGCAGATTATTTCCCTTTTAACAAGACATTTTCCCCATGTTATCAGTGAAATAATCTGCCAGTGGAGCTAGTACGTTTTAAAATCAATATTAAGGAATTATTAACTTAAAAGAAGCTCCTATATCTTGCTGAAAAGTTACCTGTAAGTTAGTTTTGCCTTATTTCAAGTGTTTAAGATATTTTCACAAAAATAACACCTGAACATACTGGGTGAAATGTTGTATTTTTGCAGTACAGAGCATTATGTATAAAATGTGTGTCAGATTTTCCCATTCTAAGACGTAAAAGGCCTTATCTTTCCAGTGCCACTGCTACATGGAAAAACTACAGATGCAATTCTAGCTCATGCAATCAATCAAAGGTTACTTGGATAAAATTAAGCTGCAGATCTTTTTAGCTCTACAGTTGAATCACCAGCTGCTGAATGGAGTGGACTCACTAAAAATAAACAACACTGTATGCGATAAAGGCAGTGGAGGAACACGGTGTGCTCACCAATGTGTTCTCAGTATTTTATAGGTCATGAAAAAAGAATAAATATTCTGATGGTACAGTTCTGCATGGTTGTAGCTTATTTTGTTGCGTTATGCAGTGCTCCTCCTGCAGCAGAGGTCCAGTCTGTACAGTCTGAGTCAGTGGAGGACGGAGATGAGAGCTGCAGGATGAGCATGAGGGAGAAGCTGGCCCTCTTCAACAGGCTGTCCGTACCTGGAAAGAATGGCTCCGGTCCTGCTGAAGGGCCACCAGAGAGGCGAAAACAGAAAGGGGCCCGGTACCGCACCCAGCCTATCACCGTGGACGAAGTCAGTCTGGTGAGGAGAAAATTAGTCAAAGTTTAGTTTTAATCCTGAATTAATGGGTTACAGCATTTAATTTCCCTTTGTGATCAATCAAATAGTTTTGAATTTGAATTTTGCATTTGGAAGTTTAACTCAGAAAAACCTCAATGATCTCTGCGGAGCATTACGGCTTTTGCTTGATATACATGTGAAACCTTTTGGGCTTATTTCAAATGTAACAGACACAGACAAAAAACAAAGGGAGAAAAGTGTGGAAAATGTTTAAAAGGAAAGAATAAGTCTGCCTCTAAATGTGCAGAAAGAGAAAAAGCAAAACCAGGAAAACCATAACAACATATTTATATATTATAATAACATGCATAACATCGTTGGAAAGTATAACAGTATATAGCAATTTGTATTTAGTGGCAACCTATTGAGTGTGAACCTGAAAACACCGGCATGTGTACCTGTGTGTGTATTTATATCTGTTTTCTGTCCCGTTTCACTTCAGCTTCAGAAAGGCCCCATTCAGCTTCCCGCCTTCAGTTTGTCCCCAAATCTGTACGACAGACAGCAGGCCTCGTCTGTTAACCTGAAACCCAGCGAGGTGCGCCTCACACAACCGAAATCCGAACTTTCAGAACCAGAATCAACACAACGGGGCTTACAGGATCACAACTCTGAGCCGTGCTTGAAGGGAATCCTGAAGAAGAGCCGCCCTGACGACTCGGAGCGGAGCGGGACCGATGGGCAGGAACTCAACCAGCAGAATGGTGAAGACTGCACAGATCTAGAGATGTTTGGGAGGTCAGAAGGACCCGAGAGGCTGGAACCACACAGAGACACATCAGTCAAAGTAGCTCCATGGAGACAGAGAGCTCGAAACAGGAGGGAGACCCCGACACAACTGTCATCTGACCTGGATTCACAGATCATTTCCTCTGTGGGAAACGGCTCTGATTCTGGGTATGTAGCATGAGCTCTCACTCTTTAATGGTTCTGATATGAAAACATAAAGAACAACTTTTTAAAACACGTGTTTGATTCTGCGTGATTTGTCCAGAACACAAGGTGAAGAGCAGAGTGTTGGGAGGCTTCAGGAAGAAGACAAACCCAAACAAAAAGCTTTGGTTTCCGTCGGAGTTTGTTCACCGAAAGAACAAGAAACAGCAGACTCACTGAGAGGGAAAGTAAGGAACAGACATGCATTTATGTCCCTGCAAACAATTAAAATTAAGTAATAACAAATAAATGAAAGAGTTTGTTGTTTACTTTTCTAAACGTTTACTGAAGGCACCAGGCCATATAGAGAAGTATAAAATATTTGTTTCTTAAAAGTATGTAGATGGAGACACTTTATAAATACAGCATCCTACAAAATTATTATTTTTCTCTCTCTCTTGTTAGAGCCACTAACTTTGGTGTGTTTTATAAGGATTTTTATTTCTCTGAGCAGCTTCCCTGCCTGGCATACTTTTCTGATTTTATTTTTCTTTCATGGAAAGTTATTATTTGCTTTCCAATTTACAACTTCAAATCCATTTTTGTTGGTCATTCACAAAAAAAATCTGAAGAAATTACACTGTTGGTTTTGGATGTAATGCAAAAAAGTTTGAGAAAACAAAATCTGGTGTTATGAATATTTCATTATTTACCACATATAAAGCATTTAAGCTTAATGTACATCATACAGCTCTGGAAAAAATTAAGAGACCATTTAAAACGATCATTTTATCTGATTTTATTCTTTATGGATAAGCTTGAGTAAAATGAACATTGTTCTTTTATTCTATGAACTACTGACATGTCTCCAAAGTTCCAAGGAGAAATTTAGCATTTATTTTCAGAAAATGAGAAATGGTCAAAATACTGAAAAGGTGCAGTGCTTTCAGACCTCAATGCAAAGCAAACAAGTTCATATTCATTTAGAAACAGCAATACTAATATATTTACTCAGGAAGAGTTCAGAGATCAATATTTGGTGGAAAAACCATGAGGTGCTTATTAATTTTTTCCAGAGCTGTATGTTACAATTTTTTGCTTTCATTTCATTTGCATATTGTACTTGCTATGTTAGAGGTGAGTGGGTTCACTCGTCCAGCTGGCTTTAGATTTGAGACTGGACCTGCGGTTTGATTGGACTTTTGGCCGTGTCACTGAAACACAATATAGCATCTCTCAGCACAAGCACTCTGCATTTGGTATGTGCTTAATGTTTTGAGATCAGACTCATGTTACTGGGAAACATATTCAGACCAGTTATGTGGTTTATAACAGTTGGTGGGAAAGTGGAATGCAAACAAACATTTAATCATTTGGTAGTTAAATTTTACCCCTTTTATGACCTAAAGATCTCCGCTGCAGGAACACACCCAGGTTACATGTATATCTCATATTTATTGTGTTTGATTTCATTCATCCTTTATTTTTATAATAATTTTTTACATATTTTCCCTCTCTTTTGCTTTTCTTTTGTAGGAGAAGTCAGAAAGCCCTTTTCTTGAGACACCTCAGTGCTGGGTAAAGCTTTCCAAAATGAATCAAAGTCCTGTATCCTCATAAAATATAGTTTGAATCAAACATCTTTAGCCTTCTACTGTTTCTTCTCTCCCAGGAACCTGTCTTTGCATCTGTCTTTGCTATCAATACATCCCAATATATCATGTGTTTTAATCAGGTAACTGTGTGACCTGCAGTATGGGACTTTGACTGCTGCTTGTCATGATTTCGAGTGTTCAGCATGCAGCCATACGTTTTTGAAAGCACATTCAAAGATATGTGGTTGCTGCAGCTAAAGTGTGACATTTCACTCACTCTAACAACCATTTTTACTCCATGTTTTGCACATTTTGCATGATCCATCTGCTCCTTTTCTGCACAGGATGCAAAAAGCAGCATGTCCAACAAAACAAGCAACTTTTTCGTGCTCTCTAGATTTCTTTGATTCAATAAGAAACAGTAGATGATCAAAAAAAGAGAAAAACTTCAAATTAAATTTTTTACAGAAGAAAAATTAAAAGGAAGAGAGAAAAAGAACATAAATTTGCCCCACCTCTTTAAACCTCCCTTGGTATTACTATTTTAGGAGAAAATGTTTCTTTGTGTGAAATTTGAGAATTAGTGGTTTGCTCACTTTTATTGCATGAGTTTGCCTCTTTGTCACCTAAGGTGCTATTTATTCATCCAGAGTTGTGCCTCTTTAAGGGATTTGTTTAAGATCTTATTTCATCTTCATCGTTTCAGCTTTGCAGCTTGTTTGTAATCCTATAGCAAAAATATACTTTTTGTATACAGACTTTCAGCATTGAAAACGAAGCTTCCCTCTGTAAATACAACATCCTTCTTTTACTTTAAATGTTCATTTAGTAACTTTAAGACGGTTGATCATGAATGCCTCTGAATGTCCATGTAATCATCTGTTCATTGTGTTTTCTTTTCTCTTCATCCTCAGACCAACATGTGCTTTGAGGCCCAGGAAGTCTCCTCTCCCACAAAGAGCCCAATCCAACCGCAATGGAGACAGAAGGTGATATATGCTGTCACTTTTTCTGTTTTCTGAATTTCTGAGAAGGCGATCTGTATCTTCACATATCTGTTTGTGTTTCTACACAGAGTAAAGAAGCCGAGCCTGAGCTTCAGATGGAAGAAGCTGAAGAGAGGAAAACAGAGCAGCAAAGCAACAAGCAGGAAACTGAAATGAACATCGAGAGAAGTGAGTTTTATTCCTCTGGATCTGATCTGGGTTTTTCTCCTTAATTCAACATTCCTGTGTTTGAAAACTTTGCATCCAGGATCTCCTGCTGAAACAGACAGTTGTGATATTTCCAATAAGGACATGGACTCCAGCGATGCTTCAGGTCAGAGCTGCATCAGCTCCTCAAACTCAGAGGTTTTATTAAATGTTAAATTCTTTCCTTCACTTGTGTCTCTTTGTCTACTGCTTCTCCAGAGACCGTCCTGCACATCGACCCTCCTCGTGAAGAGACACCTGCTGATGGTTTGAAGATATCAGACGGAGGTTTCTGTGGCAGCCTGCCGCCTCCTCCAGCTGGCGGCTCCACACCATGCGGCGATGTTGCTGCTACAGAGACGGATCAGGACCTCGCTATCCTCTGCCAAAGCAGCACCCCCATGTGAGTTTTGGCGATTACTCAACATTATGGTTTAAATAGAAGAAAGGGGGGATTTATTTTTACCTGCTTCATTTTATTTTAAATTCTGAAAAGTCTAAAGAAGTTTTGGTGAGAACATTGGGCATATTATGGATATGCTAACAAGTAATTGAATACTTTTTATGTAATTTAATGTAATTTATTCACATTAAATATCTTTAAAAGCATGTTAAAGGTTAGATGAGAAGAAAATATTGCCAGTTTGTGGCAGTAAGATCCCTACTTTTTTTTTTAGATTTCTGCATCAAACCTCTAATTTACTCCAAAAGTATCCAGCATTATTCACATAAAAAAAAAACATTCCCAAGCATTTGTCATCTAGTTTCTAGTGCAAATGTCTTAACTAGCTTAGAAGAAACTTTCCAGCAAGATACATAGGCTTATTTTATTCCTTAATATTGATAAAAAATGTACTAATTTCACTGGGAGATTATTTCACATATCTCTTGGGGAAAATGTCAAGTTATAAGTGAAATAATCTGTCAGTAGTTTTTTTTTTTTTTTAATCAATATTAAGGAATAATTTACTTAAAACCAGCTTCTATGTCTTGTAAGTTAGTTTAGTCTTATTTCAAGTCTACTATAATATTTACACGTGAAACTGGACCAAAAATATGTGGCAAGATTTTGCGTTTTTGCAATTTTGAGACTGGATTTGACTATTATATCACAATTTAATGGTTAAAAAATAATTTGTAAATAATTGTGGGGACCTTTGTGATCAACTATTTATTTCATTTATGATTATTATTATTTTTTTATCAACTAGTGGTTTGGATGTTTTCCAGCCTTTTGACAAGGATAGTCATCACAAAATATTAAAGCTTTATGGTAGATTAAAACAATACCACAAATAGTCTTGTGTTTTTTTTTTCTATTTGTTACAATCTAAATCTAAAATTGTGATGTAAATTACCCTAAACAAAGCATTTGCCTGTGAAAAGTGAAGAATTGGATGCAAGCATGAAACACAAAGGAGTAAAGCTAATAAAATTATATTAACAATTTAACAATTTTCCTTTAACGTAGTCAGTATTGAAGAGTTTGCTAATCTGTTTTTGCTGAGAGCGACATCTGCTGGTTACCTCTAGGTATGTTCTGACATCTCAACGCACTTGAACAACAACCAGTGTTACTTATTTAAGCAAAACGAACATTGGTTATGTGGTTGAAAACTCAGAGGTTTTATTGTTGGTTGTGTTTGATCATTATGTATTTGTGTGCAGACTCAGCTCAGCGGTCGCAGAGCACAGACGGGCAGTTCGTCCGTCCCGTCGGACTCAGGGCTCCAGAAACCCGCTGAGGGCTCTGGCGGCCAGAGAAGACATCAGGCAGGACTACATGGGGGAAAGGGACAACAATGCTGCAGAGGAGAGAGGCCAAGCAGAAAAAAGTCAGTTAATTTTCTTATTTGTTGTCATTTATTTCACTCAGCTGCTTCATGTCATTTAATCCTGTCTGTCCACAGATTGTAAAAACTCTTCCTCACCAGATTCACATCCTGTCACATCCTCAGAGAAGGAGATAAGCACGTCTTTTCCTCCGTTCAGCAACCTGATGCTTATTCACATCAAAGGTAAGTAAATATTTTAGTGATTTGTTTGCTTATTTTTCCGTCTATTTAATCGTCCTCGCCGGACTTTGGCAGGGAGGCGGCAGGTCCAGGTACGTGTGGTCGAACCCTCGGTCCGATCTCTGAACAGCGGAGACTGCTTCCTGCTCGTCGATCCCGATCATTGCATCCTGTGGAGCGGAGAGTTCGCCAACAAGGAGGAGAGAGCCAAGGTACCCAAAGGACAAACATAGGGCTGAAACAATTCATCAGATTAATTGTGATGAATCGATTATTGAATCAACTAATTTAGTAATTGATTCATCATTAACTGGACTCTAAACAGAGCCATTTGGTGAAAGAACAGCATAATCAGAGCAGTAAATAAACCAGAACTGCAAAACAAATATACATTTTACAAGTACCATAGTTTTAGATTCATTCAGTTTAAATTCTGTGAAAAAATAAAATAAAATCTTCTATCAAGCACCTTCTGCGTCCAATTATTAATCACTTACTGGTAGATGACAAATCAACGGATCAGTTTTACGTTGTATTGATGTTAGTCAAGCAGAAAGGGCGGAGGTTTTCACATGTGGATGTTTTTAGCTGCAGAAGCGTCTTTTGCTACTTTTACTAAAGGAATGCACTTTAGGCAACATTTTTTTTAAAATAATCAACTTATTTGTTTATTTGCATCTTTAAATGTCTTTTTAGGCAGTTAGAGCATCAGAAATAACATTTAAGACAATTACTTTAAGACTTTTTATTTTAAAAAGTGATTGAATAACGGAAAACAACAATTATGATGAAACAGTTACGATTTAAAGATTTTGGAGATTTTGGAGATTTTTTTTTTTTCTTTCTCATCTTTCCTCCAACTGAGGCAACCACAGCGCCCCCTGGCAGCCTCCACTTTGAAAACTACTTGGTTAAACTATCATACTTTAAATTGGCCTCTAATTCATTTTATGGGGAAATTCAACAGAAATATAATCATCCAAATTCTGAGACTATCTGCTTTATCTACTGGTATGTTTGTTCCTTGAAACTGTTTACGGCGTTTGATGCATTCAGTTTGTCATCTGTGATGTAGGACTCTCAGGAAGTCCAGTTAGTGTTTTCTTCTTATTTTTGCAGGGCCTTCTCTATTTTCTGGTGTAACTGCAAACTGTTTTTGTTTTCAGGCTGTTGAACTGGCCGCCTTCATCCAGAGCCGAAGGGAGCTCGGCTGTCGCGCCGCCCAGGTTGTCCACCTGGAGGAGGGGCTGAACGCTGACGGCCCTGAAGCTGCAGACTTCTGGAGTCTTCTTGGAGGAAGAAAACATTACAGAGGTTAGATTAGAAACTTACATGTAGTTTTCAGCAGCCATGCAGAAAAACAAAAGCTACATATATGCTAGTTTGGTTGTATTATTTGCTTGTTTCCTCCCACAGGTGCTGGTGCTCCAGATGAGGATGAGCTGTTTGAACAAGGCGTAGTGGAGTCCAACTGTGTGTACAGCCTAATGGAGGACAGATTGGTGCCTCATGAACAGGCCTGGGCCTCCATCCCCAGCACCGCCCTGCTGGACTCCTCTGAGGTCAGCGCCTCAGTAGACATCCATTTTCTAGATACTTTCATTTACATTTACTTGAGTTACTTCTTGGGGTAAAAAAAATACTTGTTGTAGTATTTTTACTGCACTGAACATTATAGTTTTACTTGAGTAATATTATTATGAACTGTTGCGATTGGATACTTTATTCAATGCAGAAAGAACGAACATATTTTAATCAAAAATATGTAAAATACAGTCACAAACATAAAGTTTATGTTAAAGTGAGACTACTTGTTATTACACCAATTTAATTCTTAAGTTATTTTCTATCTGCTGCCCCTATTGGGTCATTTTGAGTTTAGAAAGATACAGTAAACAATATTTATTGTCACTGGAAGTACAAACCCCGTCCTAACATACACATTACCTACTATAAGTATACATTTTTTATAAAGTACATTTTTTTTTGTGTGTGTAAAAGTGTTTCTTCTACTTATTTATAGTGTTTTTGAAATTTATTTTAATCTTTAAACTACCAGAATTTGCACATAACTTTATGTTTTGTCTGTTTCATACGATTTAAAAATATTAAATCAGATTTTATGATCGGTTACTCAGCAGTTGAGTAGCCTTTTTTACCTAATATTTTTTTGCTACTTTTTTAAAAATCTTCTTTTCTCTTTTACATGAGTAAAATTATTCTGAGTACAATTTTTGTCTGCTCTACCCACCTCTGGTCGTGACACGGTGCTCTGATGCTTCCAGGTCCTGGTGTTTGATTTTGGCAGCGAGGTGTATCTGTGGCATGGACGCGATGTTTCACCCAGCAGGAAGAACGTTGCTCTCCAGCTGACTCACCAGGTGTGGGCTGGAGAGTACGACTACAGCAACTGTCGAGTCAACCCACTGGATCCCACTCAGTGTAACCCCAGCGTTCAGCCGTACGTCCAAACATTACATATTATGAACACTGGCAGACATTCAGTCCTTCAAACTGCAAGATACAATAATCTGTGCAGTGATACTGAGAGGGACACTGCAAAAACACAAAATGTTGTTTTATTTTTGTATAGTTTCTATTGCAAATATGTCATTACACTTGAAATAAGACAAAACTAACTTACAAGCAACTTGAAGAGTAATAGTAATCTGGTTGCATTGGTATACACACCCTTTAACTAACATCATCTTCTGTTTTAAATTCAGTCCTATTGGGGAACAATTCATGCAGAGAAACAATGATGCAGTTTTAATATTAAAAAACTAGGAGAAAAAAAAACACATACTGGTTACAACTTTGTTTTCAAACTGCTGACTTCGTTTTCCCCAGCCTTGCTGGGAGCTGTGTTATATATTTTGGAAATGGATTTTCTGTAAGTCAAGCCTGTTGGACTCTGCTTCAGATTTAGCTTCTGTAACGACTGCATTAATATTTATGGTGCTCTTATGATGATGCGGTTTTGTGCTCAGGAGGGGAAAGGGCCGTCCCAGCTGGGCCCTGCTCGCCGTGGTTACCGAGGACAATGAGACGGCGCTGTTCAGGGAGAAGTTCCTGAGCCCGATGTGTGTAAGCGACGACACGGTGGAGGTCACTTCAGAGGGGAATGCAATGCAGGTTAATCTCACAGTTCAGTGGTTTATACTCTGATCTCACTCGTACTCTCTAACAAAACCAATATAGCCATAATATATATATATATATATATATA
>CAEFZY010015311.1:0-15929 GCA_903066815.1 Brachyrhaphis roseni
AAGGTGTCCACGCGCTCCACCGCTGTCCCCTTGATGTGGATGGGTGGGTGTAGATCAGCGTTCCTCCTGAAGTCCACGATGAGCTCCTTGGTCTTCTTGGTGTTCAGCTGCAGGTTGTTTTTGTCACACCACTCAGCCAGACGGTCCATCTGTCTTCTTGGACAGTCTCTGTCCAAGAAGAAAAAGACTGATTTTTAAACCTTTGATGATGCAAATAAGATTAGGGGATAAGATGGGCTTCACATGGAAGTATCGACCAATCACGATCCCCCAAAATTAAGGAAATCGGCACCCAGAAATCGACTGGCCGATAAATGTATCTCATATTAAACATGCATAGGATAGAATGTAAACAGCTCTATCAGAGTTGCAATAATTTTATAGCAGGTGTCTGGTTTAGACGATTAGAATGATCTAATCGTCTAATTGTTGATTCTAGCAGTCCACTTTGTTAGCAGAAATAAAGGGCCCAAAAAACAAATTTTGCATAGGGCCCCATGGAGGCTTGGGCCGCCCCTGATAAGAATAATACTGAGGAAATTAAAATCTGTCAGTTATTTTTCCACACTTTGACTTAAGTTTTCAAGCACTGGCCGGATACTGGCAAACCAAGATCCAGAAAGGTTTTTAAAAGTTAGGTTTTTAAAAGGACAAATGTTTCACATCAGGTCGTTCCTGCAGTTCAGACTCCTGCCAGAGATTGTGGCACTTGCGCTCTGGAAAATGAGACTCTTTACTGGTAAAGCTTAGATAGGCAGTGGTTGAAAGAGAATGAAACTGACTGACTGCAAGATATTCATTACACTCCCCTTACACTTGCTACTGCAACCATTCTGAAAGTTTAATGGCTCTGCAGGTTCTCGGGTTTTAGGCTGGAGTCACTCTTTTCTTAACCACAAGCCGTGGTGTATAAGATGACCGCTGATGTTTTAGCATCTATACTCAAGAGGGACCATGCTGCAGACAATTCAGCACCTTTTGTCCCGGCGGTGATCTGCCACTGACTCAGTGTTCAAGCGCTGCATGATGTTTCTCTAAAAGACTCATTTCAAGTGAAAAAGAGGCTTTTTGATGGCTGCACTAACAATCAGTGATGACAAATGGTTTGGCTTTTAGCTTGTGATTTTAGATGAGATGAACAGAGACGATCTTGAGGTACATTGCTGTGCAGCGAGCCTCAGCTGGGCAGTAGAATGCTAGAGCACTAAATTAATGGCTGTAAAATGGTGAAAGATTTATAGGAGATTTGCTGTAACAAGTGAGCTGCTGGAGAAAAACATAGAAGTTAATTGTGACTCAATTTTGCCTTCGGAATTTTCCTAATTCTGTCATCCTGAGATTCAACAATATATATATATGATATCTCATAGATTTTGCTGTATATTGAAGTCCGCAATTTATGTGATGTTCCTACTGCACACACATGATGTATACTTCCTGTTGCATCTCAAAGATGCTGTATAGGACTGAGATCTGGTGACTGTGGAGCCAATGCAGTCCAATGAACTCATTGTTGTGTTTAAGAAATTATTTTGCTGTTTGACGAGATGCTTTATCCTGCTGGACACGACTTTTCAAAGATGGCTCCGCTGTGGTTGTGAAGGGAAGTATTTGATGTATAACAATGCTCAGTCTGTGCTAATGGCTGACAAGAAAATACAAAAACCTTTACACTGTAAGGTTGATCTGTTGATGCTGAACAGGATATGTTCAAGTTTTAATGTTGTTGAACATTAAAACAACATTAATGTTGTTAACAAACTACACGGTGTAGTTTGTTTTAACTGCAAGCAATATTTGTTACATTTTAAACTTTGGTTTTGTATTAAAACCATCCACATCATACCTTGACATAAATGAGAAATATCATCCCAAACATGGTTGCTCTCTCATAAAGAGAGATATTGTTCTTTAATAATCAAGGAGTGTCTTGATCTTGTCAGGACCTTGAACCTTCTCTATCTCGTCTGCATCGACTGCTAAAAAGGTCATTTTTAGATTGACTAAGTAGGGAAACCTAAACCTGGCTTATCTTTGCAGCTGCATGTATTCAGAGACACAGTGTCTATAAAAACTATTCATCCCCTTGGATGTTTGACGAGTTTGATTGCTTTTACAAACAAGTCATGATCAACAAAATGTGTCTTTTTAGATTGAAAAAATACATTAAACATCAAGGTGAAAAGTGGTTTCTACAAAATATTGAAAATGAAATACAAATATGTAGCTGCATAAATATAGTCAGCGTTCACTAAGGTCACCTCTGGCTGTAAGGAGTCAAAGTGGACCGGTCTCAGTCAGGCTCATCTGGACGCTGTAGTTTCCTTACAATCCTCCTGCTAAACTGTTCCAGCTCTGTCAGGGTGGTGGGAATCAGCTGTGAAGAGGTCAGGGCTTTAACTGGGCCATTCCAGAACCTCCACCTTGTTGTCTTCAGACCATCTCTGTTTATCTTTGTCCATTAGACCAAAGAACTTTTTTCCTCTTCACCATGGAGTGTCTCTGATGTCTTTTGGTTAACTAGTCCAGCCTTCATCTGAGTTTTTTCAACAGTGTTTCTCATTCCCTCTCTCCCATAAAGCTCTGACTGGTGAAGAACCAACAGCTGTTGTCTACCTGGTCTCTTCATCGCAGCTGCTGAAGCTTGTAGCTTCCTCAGCGTTGTCATGGTGACCTGGTGTCCTCTCTCCAGTCTCCTAGTTGACGGTCTCAGGTTGTGAGGACAGCCTGATCTAGGCAGGTTTACACATGGACCAGATTCCTTCCATGTCTTGATTCATTGAAATGAAATGACTTTTATTCATTAACCTTAGCCAGAATACTCAGGCACGTGCGGGGGGCTTAGGGGCTTGAGCCCCTGCCCCTTTTATCCTTGATGCCCTCAGTGCCCTTTAAGAGTTTTTTTTTTTTTTTTCAAAAAATATTTTTTGTCTCCATTTTTTTAAAATCTATGTCAGAAGGCCTGCTTGTGACCCTCAGCAATAACATACTTAATTATTAAAATCCCTGTTTTAATCTCTAGGCTCCTGAAATATTCACTTCCGACGTCCGTCATGATTAATCATTTGCCTCGAATGATTAAGTGACGCAGTTGCAAAGGGTTAATAGTTAGAGTCATGCAGAACTGATCTGATTGTTTCCATAGCAACGATCAGAAGCAAGACATTCCCCCAGAACTACAGTGAGCTCATTGTAGCTATGACCTCGTCTATGACAGATCTATGTCATAGATCAAAGAACATCTGGGGTTATGAATTTTTCCATCTCAAAACATCAGGTAATATACAAGCAGCTCTCTGACCCGTAGCACAGGGTTTTGCAAGGACTTGTAATATGGAAGAGGTCTTAGCCACCTTTTTTTTCCCCTTGACTTTTGGCGCTGGATATTTGATTACCACTGGAGTGAGAAAAGTTTTCAACAAATTTCTTCCCGGTATCAAGTTTGAAACAAGTAGCTTTCAGGACGAGTGCATGGAATACAATGATTTCGATGCTTTTCTTTTCAATCCTTCCCCGGCTGGGGAAGTTTGCTCTGAGAACAATCATAGCTCTCAGGACGAGTGCACTGTCTCTGAGTACGATGCTTTCAATGCTTATCTTTTTGATCCTTCTCCGGCTGGGAAGCAAACTTCCCTGGCCGGGGAAAACTCACAGCAAACTAAGTTTTCAGAAGACAATACTATTGAAGAGACGACTGTAGTAGAGAACGATTTCTCCAATCTTTCTAAAGAACAAACTTCCTCAGCTGAGGCAGTTTGCTGTGACTTATCAGGCCCTTGTGTGAGTTTTCAGACAGTTCAGTCTGAAAACTCAACTTCTACTTTGACGAAAAAGGCATTAGAAGACAATACCCATGTAGAGACTGCCCTCCTAGGAAACGATTTCTCTAATTTTCCCAAAGAACAAACTTCCCCGGCTGGGGAAGTTCATGGTAAAAAAGGAGACAGTTGAGTCTAAAAACTCAACTCCTGCTCTGACAAAAGCGGTATTAGAAGACTGGACCCACCAAGAGAGATCTGGCCAAGGGAACGATTTCTCCAATCTCAAAGAGCAAACTTCCCTGGCTGGGAAAGTACGGTGTTTAAAGATCTTGTTCAATGTGCCCTTTTTTAACTTTGAGCCCCTGCCCCTCCAAAGGTATCTGCACGGCCCTGCGGATACTGATGAACCAGTGAATGGACCTTCCAGAACCAGAACCAGAACCAAAACCAGAATCAGAACCAGCTGTCTTTGTACTGCAATCACTGGAGACACTCACTGCAGTCAGATGATCTCCACTACTAGAGCCACCTAGCTGGACCTCTGTTGAATTAGGTCAACAGTTTTAAAGTGGATGAATATTTATGCAATCACTCATTTGATGTTACATATTCTTATTCGTCATTATTTTGTAAAATCTGTTTTTACTTTGACATTGAAGACATTTTTGCAAATTGATCATCTATCATGATCAGTTTCGTTGATCATGACAGATTAGTAAAAGCAATAAAAAGTGTAAAACATGGAAGGGAGTGGATACTTTTGACAGGCGCTGTATCTGATTTGTGACTTAATGGCAAAAATGGAAATAAATAGCTAACAGTGCTTTGTGCTGTTGTGGTGGATGTGGGTCTGAGGCTCTTTGGTTCTGTTTTCCCCTTCTAGACCCTAAAGGAAAGAAAAACACCCTCTCCTCCACTTTGTCGCCGCTGGCCTAAAACAAACAAGTATAGTAGTTTCCTAATGCATGCATAAAACTTAACAAGCTCTTCAAGAAAGAGAAGCCATCCTCAAAAAGAGTTGTGTGACACGTAACGGCTGTCGAATCAATGCAGGCACTCTTGCTCCCCGATGGCTTGGCCCTGGAAGTTGGCCGAACCCCCATAACCCCTCCGTCCCCTGACCCCCCCAGACTCCCAGCTTCTGGTTCCCTTGGTCTGAGATCAAGACCTACTGAGGGGCAGGCTTCAGCTTGCTACAGTCAAGTGCTGCTGGCAACCAATTAATGGCCACAAAATAGGAAAATAGGAGAATAAAAAAGGCACCTTGCACCACATTTGTCTCAGGCTCCCGTTTCCATGGGCACAGGCTCTCTGGAGAGGCTGGTGTCACATCGCAGAAGGTAACCACAGCGCAACCTCCTCTGAGTTTAATTACAGCTTTGTAGGGATTGTATTTCACCCGTCACCTGCAAACTTTACAACTTCAATACGGCTGTGATGTGTGATTTCTCTGTTTCTCTGTTTCGCTGCTAGCTCCGTTAAAGAAAGCGGATTCTGTTCAAGACCTCTATTTTTATACCCCTTCCTCTCCACTTTCTCAGAAATTGCAGCTCCGTGCCACTAGACTATCTGCCAGCAGAGCAACGCCCCTCATCCCACTCTCCACCCCACACACCCCCCGCCAAGTCTTTTTCATTCAAACAGAACAAACATGGTCATTATTCAGGCTGCCATCTCTCTAGAAAAGATCTTTTAACACTCGTCCAGACCGCTGGGCTAAATATGGCCCATTAAATATGTTTGCTGTTCATATTTGAGGGTATATATTTTCAGCAGAATCCATTTAGGGCATTGCTTTCCTTTTGCAAATCAAAAGCACATGCCAGACGGCATGCCAGAAGATAACACAGCGAGCTTAAACTCCAGCAGTGCGGGATCTTGGAAATTTGTTGATTTACTTGACAGCCATGAGCCTGAGCAAAACCCCAAATGCTGTTGTGAAGTTCTGCACTTTGCCACCGTCGCCCACCAACCAGCAGTTTAACACAGTTAAACACTCTCACAGTCTATGCATCCGGCATAAATGCACTTAAACACGTTCTTGAATAAAATCCGAATTGAGGAAAAAGATGACAGTTGCTGACATTTTGTTCTGTGGAGTTATGGCCAGATGGGAGCAGAGCTTCAAAATTCAAAACCAAAAAACAGGAGGAAGAGACAAAACCGTCAAGAGATCCCAAAGCTGTGTGTAGAACTTTATTCCAATTCATTTCCTGGCAGGTGTTTACACTGTCATGACTCTCTGATGACAATGCTGAGGTTGGAGATCATAAAGGTTCCCTCATGCTCAGGCATAATGTGCATAGACCATGAGCTCAGCACTCTGTCCGCACATGGTTGGGATTTCATTGTCAAGCGTACCTATTGCCTACATTTCTTTTGACAAATTCCTCCATTTCCCACAATGCAGCTAGCAAGTCTAATAAACTAGTTTAGGGCTTGGCCTTGTTTCTTCTCCACCGGACGGTGGCAGTCAGTCTGCCTCGTGACAGTTTGAGCTGACTCTCAACATCATCAGGTCTGTGTTATGTAAAAAGCAGTTTGATGTGAACACTGTTTGCCACCAAGCAGTTTATTGTGTGATGAAGAGTGCGTGATCGTAAACTGATCTTTGCCTGGCCATGTCTGCTTCGAGTCCGTATTGAGTCTGCGTCGAGAATGGGAGGACCTCCGTGGGATGAAGTACTGAATATGTCAGCACATGTAGACAGTAAATTTCTTAACTTTAACTTTATGTTGAAAATTAGGGGACTGAAAAGATCAAGTATTAGACCTAGAAAATTTCATTAATCAAGAGGACAGTCCACATAAACTAGCATAAACTTCAAGAAATTGTTCACTCTGCTTCTTCTCTTGTTTCCGTTTTGTCTTTTTGAGATTTTAATCTGTTTGCATCACTGTTTTCCTTCTCCCATCCTGCCTGGTTAATGTGTCGCTGTCTCCAGTGATGCTGCTCTTCAACAGCAAAGGTCAAACAGGATTTTTTATTGTTCTGTGGTCCAGAGCTCTTATATTCTGGTTGGCTGCATCAATAAGGCGATACGTTCCAGTGGTGTGTCATCGATGGTGTAATAAGATTAAGATGAGCAGACACTGGATTCAGACATGCTTTCAGAGTCTGTGAATTGAAAACTATAAACCAAGTGATCCAAACTTTACGCTGCTGTCTGTTGTGCAGCTGCACGGATCTTCTCAGAAAGTCCTAAATCTGCTCTTATGTGTTCTGATGTCATCAAAATGAGGCTTTCTGTTGGTTTCCAAGCTCACTCTCAGGAGAATCAAGAGCAATCCAACTTTTCTGTCTTTGAGGTCCTGTAAGGTAATAAATACACAATACAGAATATCTCTCTATGATTGCAGTCTTGCATCATAACCTTATTCCAGTTGTAGTTTACAGCACCTGTCAGACAGAAACCTTTTCAGCTCATCCAGCTTGATCTTCTTTCTACATCAGAATGCACATCCATAAACAGTCTATTGAATAAAAGTGTTGATTCTAGCAAGAAAATAGAAAACTGTTACACGAGGATGGCAAAGAAATGTAGCACATTAGTTTTAAGACTCTTATATCGCTAAGATTAATAAAATCTTAAAATATATTAGAGCAAGTTTCAGAAATATTCACCAACAGGACAGTTTTTAAAGGGGCAGGATTATGTGAAATCAAACTCTTTGCCTTTGCCTTGATTCGTTCATGCATGTTTGACAGAATTATAGTTCACCTGTCATAGACTCATACCAGTCTACGAGTATTAGCTTTAATCTCCATGGCAACCATTCATCTGTGTGGGCCCTTGAGGCGCAGCTCCTCCTCTGTGGTTTCCAAGCTTCAGAGCTTCCTCTTTAACAGAGCAGCCCTCCGCCTTGACTCCCCTACTCAGCGCCTTCAGACTAGCCAGCAGCAATTAGCAAACAACTGGTGGAACTGCATATTATACCAGCTACTCCTCAGAGCAATGCGGGTAAAATAGTTGTTAAAGGGTTGGTAGAGGAGCCAGGAGGTGATGACTTCCTGAAGGCAGAGTTTCAGTAAGAGCAGGAGTTTTTAAAGAGACAATGGCTCAATTTCATGGAGTTAAATCACAAAGTCATATTGATATATGTAGGATTTTTAGAACAATTGAAGGTACCATAGTTATTTGATTGTGCTATAAAATGATTCTTTATGCCTGGCAAACACTTGATACTGCCCCTTAAACACACTTTTGCTCCATAGATTTTCTTCCCTTTTTTTTGCAGACATGCTGCAAATTGCGGGCATATAAATTTTATTTCCTTTCCCCTCCAGTGGTCATAATGTACCAGTGATGTAGTGTTTCTACAGTTTTTGCCATTCCCTCTAATTACAGGACAGCAGAAGCTCATGAAACCAAAGAGAAAAGTACCGAGGTCTGAGTTCCAACGTTCCCCACACTTCTCACTGAGGTAAACGACAGAATGAGTCGATCTGAGGACAGATGAGACATAAAAGCGTCGAGGCTAGGGATGGATAAACCAGTGTTGCGGTTATCTGACACAGGACACTGAGGATATTCCCAGGTCATCCATCTGGGTTTGGCTTGACAAGTCATCACAGAGAATTGGTCCCCTGAAAAAGGCTATTTAGTTTAGTTGGTGAGGATGCCGTCAATCAACCTACGGCTCAATGCTCCCAGCAGTTTGCCTGGATTTATAAGAGCTGCACACACACTGTTTGAGACCCAAGTACTCCAGCAGGACAGGGAAGCCTTATAGATTGTTGATAAATGTAATCATGAAATAAAAAACTAAAAAAATCATCAGATTATGCTGACAAAGGACTGGTATTGGTTTATTTGGTGTTGTGAAAAGGCTCATTGTTTGGATTTAAAGACATTTGACAACTGCAAGACGTGGAGCTTTTATGTTAAAGGGATAATGGCAGACAGCAGCTAAGGGAAAGTGGCACGTTTTATATTATAGCTTCAGTGAGACGAGGTCAGATGCAGCTAGGTTTTAGGTAAAGATGTGACAAATTGTGTCTTGAGAGGATGTCAGATGTAAGACAGACAGCAGTTATTAAGCAATTTAAGTGGCCATTTGAGTTCCAAGTGTTTTCTCTTCATTCTGCTGCTGTTTCTGTTCACTGTGCTTTTTTTTAAAGTGATTTCCAGGTCACATGGGACCAGAGTTGTGTAATTCCCAAATGCAACTAATCATCAAGTGTGTTCCTTAAATCCAGCGGCTTTGAAATGTAATGCTGTAACATGACAAAAATCTCAAAATCCTCTTCAAAAAAAAAAAAAAGCAATGGCTGGGACCGGATGGTGGAGCATTAACTGGATTCACCATCTGTTCCGTCATGTGTCCGCCCGACTGCAGTGCTGCTTGTGATTTTGACCATGAACTACGAGTCTTCCTGTCTCTCCATTTTTCCCCTCCACCTTACTTTGACATATTAAATGACTCCAAACACCGTGAGCCCACAGAGGCAACCGGGTTCGTCACTCACACAACAGCCCAGCTGGGTTCTCAGATAGAAAAAGGATAAAAATCTTCCTGTTGTGGAATATTACTTTAAGCTCCACGATTCTTTGAAACGTCTTCATCTTCTAAACTGTGGAATGTTTTCCATAGATTTTCAACAGATTAACTCTGGTCGTATGTTTTAGGTCGGCCTCCGCCTCATTTTCATGTCATTTAGATTCATCCATCCATGCTGCATCCCCACAGCATGATGCTGCCACCACATTGTTTTACCATGGGTATATTTTTGTGCTTGGTGTAATGTGCCACACATAAAGGTTTTAATTTTGGTGTGAAAATTAGATCAAAACTAATGTACAAGTAACTTTTCAGAAATATACTGTATAAGAGCTTGTTTTAGTCAATGATGCTTTGATATTGATGAAAATAACTTGTTGCATTGAATGAATGAATGAATGAATGAATGAATGAATGAATGAATGAATGAATATATTTTATTAATCCTGGAGGCATTGGAAGATGATTTCACTTATAACATGGGGAAAATGTCTTGTTCTGGGTGAAATAATCTGCCAGTGGAACTAGACCTTCTTTTTTTTATTAACAATAAAGTTATTTATTATTGCATTAAAATTATATATCTTGCTGAAAAGATATATAATTGTCAGATGTAAGTTAGTTTTGTCCTATTTTAAGATATTTGCATTAGAAACTAGACCAAAAATACTTGGTAAGCCTTTGTGTTTTTGTAGAGTACATGGTTTGTTGCAAGCTGCAAACAGGAGTGCTTGCAGCTTTCGATGGTTTTCTGGTTGCCACCCTTCCAGAAAGGCCAGATTTGTAAAGTGCAGAACCAAGATGTTGATCAGTTTTGCCTCCTGAGAAGTGGATCTCTGCAGCTCCCCCAGAGCTACCAGTCCTGTTAGCCAGCTGTGTCTCTGCAGGTGTTTGGCTTAAAAGGCATCATGTCAGAAATTTAAAAGCTTTTAATTGGGTCATCTCAGGACACTGGTTTGGAAAACGAATGTGGACAAACACTGTGCAGCTTGGAATGAGCTGAAGTTGAGGGAAGAGTTGTGTTTTGCCTCTGAGGGAGTCTTCTCCGCAGTTTGCTTAACTTAATCCTTTTAACTGCTCTTGTTGGCTCCTGGGATCATGCTGCAACGCTCCGAAGGCCATCGAGAACTCTGTTTATAAAAGTAAACTCCTGAATATATATTTTGGAGTCTGCTCATGCCCGCCGGTAGTAGAGCACACTGAGTTCAGCTGCACCTCTGTGGTTGTGCAGCTCTGTCCACAGCCTCAGCGCCAGCAGCGGTCTGACTGATGGACGGAGCAGCAGCACAAACTTCGGTACAGTCATGTTTTTGTTTACTTCTTATTCCCAAAGTGCTTCGCAGACGGCAGAAAGGCATGAACAAGCAGAAACAGGAGTCAGTTTGGGCTCACAGGCGCCTTCTGTACAGAGCGCTTTATCAGTTTAGAGAGTGAGAGTACAGCAAGTGGTAAAACCTGTGGTGGGAGGGGAAGAGGTCATTCTGGTACATCTGGAGTTGGACTTGAACTCAAAAGAAATATCAGCGTTGGTGAAAGTTGAGACTAGCCACGGGTTGCTTCAGAGTTTTACATTCATCCCAGTGTTTCTCACAAATCCTTCACAGCAGAGCTGAAGCAGATCTCCTCTGTCCTCAGCGGCCCTGTCAAAGCCCAGGCCGATCCTCGTTTCTCTGCTGTAGCTGTCTGTCCAGAACTCTGCAGCGGGACAAAATCTGCTCCTGTTGCCTGGCAGTAACTGGTTTCACGTTACTGCAGTGCTGCTGTCATGAATTATATCTTACTGCCTCCATACATTTGAACATACTGGTGCTGCAGTGTTGAAATGCTCAGATGGAACAACAGGAACACCAGCTATGAATATTTGTTTGAAGTTCAGCAGAAGGGATTCCTGCTGCGGCTGAGCTGACAGGTTACTTTACTGACACGACTGTACGCTTCAGCATACAGTTCACTGCCAAACACCACTCCTTTTACATTTCTATTGTTTTTTTTTTACTTGTTAAATAATTCAGAGCATGAAAGAAATCTTTAAGTCATGGACTGATAAGCTGAGTGAAAACAGACTGCTGTTTTCAAATTGAAGTTTTTTTTATCTCACAGTGGAATGTTATTGAAACAAATTGGGAACTTTAGGAAACTAATTGCTCCTATTTGCTTTGGCAACAATGACTGTTAGCACAATCAAGTAACTATGTTACCTTCAGTTTCAAATAAACCAGCCTGCACTGATTGGTGAGGCTAATTAATAAAAGTATTGGCAGCCTGGACATGGTGTATCTGCCTCCAATACAATGGCTGCTGGACACAATCACCAGAACCTGTTAAACAGTCTTCACTTTCTGCATAGAGTTTGCATGTTCTACCTACACATGGATCTGTTTTCTGCAGGTACTCCAGTCTTCAGCCAGAGTTCAATAACATGCATGTGAGATTGACTGCAGAGTTTGTGTTTCTCTGAAGTGGAAGTGTGTGCAGGAGTGAAGGCAGTTCTTTGTGGTTCTCATTTTGTCCTTCCTTTTAAAACACATGGATTAAGATGTCAACTAATGTCCCTATGAACTCCTTCAGGACTTACAACAGCTCGGCTGCAGTCCACATTCATTACTAAAATGTTCTTTTTCTGTTTGATTTTTTTTTTTTGCTTTCATCAATTCTTAGAATGGCTCCAGTTGATCCATGTGAGCAAGAGCTGGATGCTGAGGAGCCATGCTTCCTCTGGTGCTCTTTGTGGCAATTACCCAGCAGGCACCAGCTCTCACACTGAAGCTGCCTGTGTAATTACTGCCTGCTGGCACTGAAGATCTCAGCAGACCTGACTCGTGTAAGTAACGTATGGATGTCATGAACACACACACAACTTCATATTTTTACCCATATTAGGACTTTGTATGGATTTTGATTCATTTTAGCAACTGCATGTATGCCTAACCCAGACATTTTCCATAATCCTAACTGCTAGAATAATTAGTGTTAAAGAAGCATTCGAGGCAGAATCAAACCAGAAATAGATACTCACTAATGTTTGATAGTTAGGTGTCTGATGACTTACGCTTTAACTCATGATACTTCTCCTTGGTCAGGTAAAAGTTTTTGAAACAAAAGAAATGATCTTGCTTATATATAACTGTCTAGGCCCATTGCACAGATATAAGGTGGATGTTCTGCAGAACACTATGTCTGTAAGTATAAGGTCAAAGGGACATAATGTAATGAACACCAAGAATATAATGATAAACCAAAAACAATGTAATCAGTGAATGCAATTTGATTCTTAATATAATGAATAAAATGAGTAAATGAATGTATGAGTAGATATATATAAAAGTTTAATATAAGAAAAGGTAATAATCCAATGAGTTAATATGTGATGATAAAGGGATGATAACTAACATTTCTCCAACACTAACCATTACTAGTCCATCGCCCTAACCCATAAACACAACCTAATTCATATCTTACCTCTAAAACTACCCCAAACCTAAATAATGGGGTCCTCTGTATTCTGACCGGCCTAAGGTCCACTGGTCTTAAGCAGGTCAGTAAATATGCCAGAAATAGTTCTTGGAAGAATAGTTAAACAAGTACACCCCCCCCACACACACACCCCCGCCCACACACCCCCATGTATCTGTAGAGCCAAAGACACACAAGCACAAAACCCAGAAAGCTGCAAAATTCTAAATATAAAAAGCCAAAGAAAGCGAAAGCTGATAGTGTTCAGACAGCAGCTGGAGAACAGCTACTACACATGTTAAACATGCACATGGAAGACGTTACGTTTCCCTTCTCTTGTTCTAAAGAGAGCAGCTCAGCAGCGTGTACACAACGGGTAGCAGCGAAACCTTCGGCTTTCTCCGTGTTCCTGGCAGACTGCGTCCATGTTGCTTCAGGCTGATGTGCTGCTGGCATACAGATGTGCAGTAAAGGATGCAGGTCAGGGAAAGGTGAGCAGTAAGAGGAAAAAGACAACTTTACACAGAAAAGATTCAAGAGCGCAAACAAGGAGCCAGACAGTACCAGGTATAATAAAACCGTTTCAAAATGAAGGGAAACTAAAACGTACTTGGATAATTTTTAATAAAGTATCAGACTGATATAGTGTAGATAAAACAGTAATCTATAAATGCTTCTATTTGGATTCTTCAGCTGAAAGTATATTGACTACAACAGCTGATGTATCGATATTGTGGCAACTTATTAGATGCACCTGCTCAATTGCTTGTTAATACAAGCTGTGAATCAATTTTAATCGGCAAATCAGCGCAAATGGAAATAAAGATGCACTAACTGAAATGACATCTGAGGACCAGAATATCCCTAAGTGATTTGAACGCTGCATGGTTGCCGGGCAGATGGGTGTGTCTGAGTATGTCAGAAACCACTGATATGGTTGGGTCTTCACACACACACAATGATTCAGGGAGAGGCGGCTCTGCTGATGAAAACGCCTTGTTCATGTTGGAGGTTAGAGAAAGAGCAGACTGGTTTAGGCAACAGCAGCTTAAACCAGAATGCCATCAATGAACACAGACATATCAAACCTCAGAGCAGATGGGCTGCAGCAGCAAGGAATCAAACCAGTGGTCACTAATGTCAGCTGACAACAGGAAACCTGAGCTGCAGTGCACAAGGGCTCAACAATACTGGACAGTGAGATTGGAAAAATGCTGCCTGGTACGACGAGTCTCCATTCCAGCTGCAAAATTCCGATGGGAGTCAGAATTAAAACAAGCATGTCTCCACGCTGCCTCACGTCAGTCAATGGTTCAGACTGTTGCTGCTGGTATGAAGGAGACAATGGCTGCACTTCCACTGACCGTAAAATGAAAATAAATTTGCTTAATGGAAACATGGCGATTTCGAAACAACTCACATTTTTCGCAAAAAAATTAGTGTATTTCATAAAACTGCGATGGAAACAATTTTTTTGCATCACACGAGTCATGACTGGCAGAAAAAACGAAGAAGGCAACAGGAAGTGAGGATGAAGGAGCAGCATGATTTTTACATGACTTACTGCATGAACAAACTTATTTGTGTGTGATTTTAATTGTGTTTTGCATTTAATGGCAATACTGCAATAGCAAAATGTAATTTTTTCAGCATTAGGAAACACAGCTAGTTTCTTGGCAAACTTTGGGCCCTCAGCATTGGGCCCTCAGCAGGGGAAGGAATCATGTCCTTCCCCTGATTAACACTCTCTCCTGGTTCTGATAGCTGCTTCCAGCAGGTTAGTGCACAATGTCCTCAAGTCCAATTTAGTTTGTGCTTCTTGGACATGATGAGGACCATGTAGTACTCCTCCATAGTAACCAGATCAAAAGGAATGTGCAACTGAGTGGATTTTCTTAAAAATGTACAAAAAGTGCATTCACATTTACTCTCTTAATATGACATACTGTAGGCAAGGCCTCAAAGTGCTAATGTCATCATGAGCTCATAGGTTTTTGCTTTCTGCAGAACTATAAACACACTCCTTCCTCTGGAACCAGTGTGTTTTTGCTCTTTCTTCCATTTCTTCTTTTTGCCCATGTGGACTACTGAGGTTAACTTTGACTTTGGCATCACTTGGATTGCGTTTGAAAAAAATGTGTTTCCCTAAAATAAATTAAACAGCAGCACTGTGACATTTTCCCTTTATCTCCCTGACATTTTCAGCTTGGCCTTTCTGAGTATTTTTGTCCACATATACGCTATTATCCCATTTCTGCTTTGTTTTAAATACACGAGACCTGACTTTGACATTATCGTGGATAAATCCATTAACAGTCAGGTGGCTCCTATACATGCCTTAGAGTAGGGGTACCCTACATGAAGCAATAAAACTATGACTTGGTGGACTGCTCTGACATAAAGTTCATGTTTTTTCATACCCTGTATGGATTAGTAAGGTGCTTCAAGTCGATGGCTCTACAGATTTTATTCATTTTTTTTCCCTAGTTTTGACTTTTTGAAGAACTTGACAAGCTGAGTTGCCCTAGCTGTAACTGGTACTGCGTTCATGACGAGATGTGTAATAGTCTTAAAGCTCAAGGCAGAACCCCAAACTTTACATGTGAAGATATGCATGAATATTATGTATTTCTACATTTTCTCAAAGTGGTGTACTTCAGTAGAACATCTTGCTCATCCCATCTCGCTCGCTTGGCTCGTAGTTTCACCCAGAGGACAAGACTCATCACTCTGCAATCCAGGGAAATCATGTTTTGATGCATTATCTAATTGCATATTCTGTTTTTAGCGAGGAAAGATGTTTTGCTACTGTTAACCACTCGGTTTTCTGTGTGTAAACCTTATCAAGAGGCACTGAGAGTTCAAGGAAGCAACTACAGAATCTAAAGTTACTTTAAAAACTCAATGGTTGGGATCGGAAGAGTGTCGAAAGGATATCAGGGTCATGAGTCGAACAGATGCCTTAGGAACAAACAGTGATGGCATAGTTACTTTGAAAAAGTAACTTTAATCAGATTACTGATTACTCCTTGAAAAAGTAACTTAGTTAGATTACTGATTACTTGATTTGGAAAGTAACTAAGTTACATTAAAAGTAACTTTTTAGTTACTTTCAGCAGCTGCTAACAACGCTCCACCACCTGTGAAAGTTACATTGATCTTTGCCAATACTCAATTGTAAGTTATTTTATAATGGTAACATCAACAATGTGT
>CAEFZY010015313.1:0-12827 GCA_903066815.1 Brachyrhaphis roseni
CGAAACGCACTGAATTGCGCAACACCTTGTTGAACAATAATTACTAAGATTATTAATTTTAACACGTTTTGTTGATTGTATTATTATTTAATAAAGCTACAAACGTTTAGAATCTTTGTGAATATTTTGATAAGCGGGTCAGAAGAGGAAGTTCTGGTCTCAGCGTCCTGGTGGCGTTCAGTTTGTCACCTGATGCCGCGATCGACTCAAAACCTTCCCGCAATCGACCGGTAGATCGCGATCGACCTTATGAGCACCCCTGGTTTACAACAATAACCCAAAAGTAACATTCTTTGTTCTCAAGCAAGGCCTTTGCTTTCTGCATTGATGAAGACTGACTCACATCGGTATGCTGGATACTTGAAAGTGGAACTGACAGCTTGACCTTCTTATTGATTATTGTAGATAGAAAGAAAAGAGTCTTCAATTTCCACCCCCCAAAAATTTTTTGATTATTTCAAACTTGGAAATTTCTGAACTCAAAATTTTCAAAAGTTGAACATTTTTGAGTTTAGTAGCTCAGAAAATGTCCACTTTCTTGTTAGAACATATTTGAAATTAATCTCAAGATTTCTATTTTTTATCAGAGGGCCATTGTAGTCATTTTAACTACAATGGCCCTAATACACTGTTAGAAATATCACTGTAGTGGCTGCTAGCTTGCATTTACTACTACCTTAATTCTATTTAATTCAGGTGAGTTCCTGCAGTTTAGTCAGAAATACTCACACCCGTTTCTGCCCATTTGACTTTCATTGCTGTTGTTGTTTATTAACTTTTCAACTCATGCTGCTTTGAGTTTTCCATAAAAACACCTCAATGTCTACTTGATAGTTTTTTCTTTCTAGAAACCTCCCCATTATATCTGGACTTACTCCATATTTTAGATACAGCTGACTGGAAGAAGAATAAGTTGCAACTCTTCATGGGATTCATGTTTCTTTCTAACATTTCACCAGACTGTAAACTGCAATCACTAAAAATGTCTTAGACTTGTGTAGCTATTTGTTGACTGTATTATGTGTAATTTATCCCTGCTATGTCCTTTATTATTTATCTAAAGGATATAGCTTACGAAGCCAGAATTGAGTTTAACAGTCTGTTAAATCAAATTGTTTTGTAATTACTGGAATTTTTTATTTTTTGCTACACAGTAAAACAATGCTTTAAATATCTTTCAAGTGTAGTGATTCAATACATTTTACCTAGAATTCGAAGTGGCGATCCCACAGCACCTTACTGTAGAATCATGTTGCGAGTCGCTAAGCGTCAAGATGATTGCAAACAAAAAAGATCAAGAATGAAAAATGCAATAGCTCAGCATTCTCTCACCCTAACAGCAGATAACAGCGTCCCACGTGGGCTCTCTCTTGATTTAGTGGTCGTGGGAAAGAAAATAAAGGAAGAAACAAAAATGGCTTGCCTGGCACAGTTCCTAGACAAAAACCATTGCTAAGGAAGAGGCTGACAAAGAAGAACTCGTCGTCTGTCTTTAACTGAGGGACTATTAAGAATCCAAGCAGCACAAAATCACTTAGCACGAGCAATTGCAAAAATTTAATTGGGATATTAATTAGAATTTCTCATTAAAGCGCCCCGTTGTTATAGGAAATTAGCCTAATGAAAGGGAGGCTTTGGGTCGTCATCCTTTCCCAGCAGGTGCACACTTCACCCAGAGAAGAAGAGTCGCGGTCCGGGCGAAGCAACACGTGTTAGTGGGAATAACACCACCAGGAGGAAGAAACATGGAATTAATTCACAAAGTGTGAAAACAAACTGATTCAGGAAGCAAAGAGCGATATTTCATCACCAGCTAATGCCCTTGAAATGTCTGTTCAACTTCGATGTGTACAACTGGGTCTTTATTACGATAGGACACAAACGTGAATTTTTGAAGCGAAAGAAAAAAAATATTGATTGTAATGTTTTTTTTTAATATATATATATACATAACTAGTTTAGAATCTAAAAAAGTGACATTTATATTGCCACATCACTCTTAAAGCTTGAAATAAAAGCCAACTCATTACTACAGAGGTCTTGTAACTGGTAGTTTTCCTGTATGGAATTTCAGGTATCTATTTATTTTTCCAGCAAGGGGTCAGCATGTAGATTTTCATCTGTAAGAAAAGATTACAAACCATTTATCATTTTTTTCTTTGTCATCACACTTTTAATCTGCTTTATGTCGATGTATCCTATAAAATAAGTTTGAAAAAAAAACACAAAGAGTACAAATGCATTTCCATTTTTCTGTGAATATTCACATTTACTTTGTGTCTATGTACTTTGAGTATAGCTGTACAATTTTTTTTTTTTTGGATGAGTGGGGTCTTATACTGAAAAAAAAATGGTTATCCATTATCCATTTTCTCCACCAAAGGAATTGTGTTGTCTTCCAGCCCTCAGTAGATCAGTGAGCAGGCAGAGTGCAGTTAGCAGGAAACCTTTTGATTTGATAGGACGGGTTAGTGAATAATCAGCAGGCGCTCGCCATGATGCCGGGCCGCTCTGGGGACTGGGCCAGGTGCTCCAGTTCACAAAGTTATTTATTAACCAGAAATCAGCATTCTAATTTATTCTGCCACCACAGCTGCCATTCCCACGGTCATCTCCCAGTCACCGCATGGACGCCCCGCGTGTTTATTATCTCTGTGTCCCTCGGTCTTTATCTCTCTCTCTCTGTCTTGCTTGTTCTCATTTGCCTGTGTACCTCACCCCCCCCACACTCATCATCCAGCCTGCCCCCTTTGTTTTTATTTGCACAGATTGCACATGAATCCCAAATCCACAAACGTAACAAAGTTTTGAATTTGAATAACTTGTCTGACTTGTCAGAGACGAGGTCCATATCAAAGCGTTCTGCTGACAGGCGTAGTTGTGGGACACGAAGCCCTACATTTGCAACATGTCCTCAAAAAGGTTTATAAGCAATTAATGATTTCCCTGCAGTGGATCACTTTCAGTGCAGCATCGCGGCATAGATTCAGCTAAAAAGAAGGCGGTTAAGTATCGCTAGCTTCCATTACAAATGTACGCAAATCTTTGTTATTCTGCTAGTGTCGACAATTTCAATTTTGAAATTGCAATGTTTTCATTAAATGCTAAATTAAAACCACACATGCGCCTACTTGGCTGGGGCTGTGTATATGGCAATTTGGGGAAATTGCAGTCGCCGAATTTACAGAAGAAATATGAATACAACACGTTTGACTGACACGCTGTACGATCCTGTGATAGCTGAAAAAAAAAAAACAACCCATCGTCCTCCTACCACTTCCTGTCGTCTTCTTTGTCATTTCCACCAGTGGTAACATCTGGTTTTTGATCACTTGACTCGTGATGGGAAAACGTGTTTCCATTGCGTTTTTGCAAAAATAAATCTATTTCCATAAGGCTGAAAACCCACCTAATTCTAGCGCAAAAACCTTTTATCAAAAAACGACTTTTTTCAAAAATAGTGTGTTCCCATTAAGTAAATTTTTCTTCGTAATTTCAATCTGAGCAATTCTGTGGTTAATGACAACGCAGATCTTTTGTCAAAAGCCTTCAATCTCAAAAATATCCCGGCAGTCTTCATGAAGGCTGGTTTATCAATTTGGCATTAGATTACTTTTCCATCAAATAACTCCTCGAACGGAAAAAAGAGCTAACACATTTTGTTTTCAGTATGTGCTTTACAGGGAACAGTATTGGTAGCCATAACTACCATTAGCTTTATTTCACATGTAAATAATCATTCTCTTCAATGTAAATTATGCAATGTCACTGTGATGATGGTTTAAAACTTCATAAAAATAGTGTTTGCTCAAACCATTTCGGGTATGAGCAACTGGGTGGTCTAGCTAAGTGCTAGGTGTTAGCTTCAGTATCCAGGACAAGCTAATCTTGTACATTTTTGAAGTATACATCCCCTTAATCTTTAATTACATAGCTACGGTAGTATTACCATAAGTCTGCTCTGAAAAGCGATCAAGACTGTCACCTCCAGATGCAGAGCGCATTTTTTAAAATAGACGATGCGTTCGGTCCTCAGTAACCTAGATACAATGCCACGTAGCATGAAAACGTGTCAGGCCTGTCACCCATCAAAGCAATCCCACTGGCTGGCCAAGCAAACCTATTTCACTTTAACTAAGCCTGCAATCATTTACAAAGCCTCCCATTTGACTCCCTTTGAAAAACATATCGTCATTTTGACAAATAAACCCGCAGGTAAACAGGCGAGTCCATCCACTCTGTGTGAAAACAAAACCAAGGCAATTTGCATGAGTGACTCGAGGTGTCTAAGCAGAGGAGAATTAAAGCGGCGCCTATGAAACCGAGCTATTGATGCTTCGTGTGCCTCTGCTGAGCTGAACGAAACGCCTTTCATCTTTTGTCAAGTCACACAATGCTGTTTGCATTGTGGAGCAAATATTTCTTTATTTTTTTATTTTTTGCTGAAATTATATGTTCCAAATGTGCCATTGTACAGTTTTCCCATCAGGTTTCCATATGTAGCTGACAAATAACAACACGAGCCACACACTGAGGCGAAAGGTCACACTCTGCGCGCCGCAATTTCTGTCTTTACAGAAATGATTCAGAGTAGATGATAATGCCCTCGCCTTAGGGCATTGTGCTTTCCAGTTTCACATTGCGTATCGCAAATCATTGAGCGCCTAGTGCTGGGGAAACACAAGCCAAACGCGCGATCGCTTCACTTCCTTTTAGCACCTCTCCCAAGAAAATGACAGTTTGAAACCTTGCCAACCAAAAAGTGACGACTGACATAGCAGAGAAGGAGGATGATACATGAATGATTCACACATACAACATGGTTGTGTACTCTGACTAGTCGCAAATCTCCTTATAAATACATGGCAAGTACAAGCTCCTGTATGTCACAAACCAAAAACTGGTCACATCAAAGCACCGCCCATCCATCTGTTTTCTATATGGGGTCCAGTCCTTTGACAAGAGTTGAGGCATACCTTGGAGACATTGCCAGTCCATCACATGGCCACAGTAAGACACAAAGAACAAACATGCCTGAGCACATTCATACCTGGGGCCAATTGAGAGAGATCATTTAACTTAACAGTCATGTTTTTGGTTTGTGGGAGGAAGCCGAAGGATTTGGAGAGAACTCCACACATGCATGGGGACAGCATGCAAACTCCTTGCTTCAAGGCAGCAGTTCTCCTAACTGCACCAGCATTCAGTTATTATTACAGTATTGCAGCTTAGGTTAAAATAGCCAAAAGAATATCAAAGTCATGTTCTTTAAAGTGGGGATATGTTGAGTACTTACTGTGCCATGAAAATGTCTCTGTCCCCATAATATTTCTTTATCATCGTTGGTTTTTTGGGTTTTTTTTTTGTTTCTTTGTTTTTTTTTTGGCAAACATCTTTATCTGATATTAAATATGTTTTAGTACCAAAAAAGAAAACCTGGATTAAAGACAAAAAGCATTTTTCAAATCAATCCAGTTTATCATACTTGCTCTCTGCTATGCAACAGGTGGTTAACAACAACGCAGCCTACCATGAATACTAAAGCTAATTAGCATAGTATTAGCCTTCGCATTTGATAAGCATTTGTCTTATCAACTTATTTGGTTAAGTTGTTATTCCACCATTAGCACATTTAGGAACAAGGACATGAGTTTGATTGACAGCGTTAAGATCCTCCTCCTGGCCCTGATTGGTTGTTTTTGGTGGGGAGTGGAGCATTTCTTCAAACGGCAATAATAGCACAGGGAGGTGGAGGAAATTGATCTTTTCACACATTATCTGACTCATATCAAATTGTCATAACATGGTGATACATGTAAAAAACATTGCGGTAAAAGTTACATACTGCAGTTTTAACTCTTTTTGGGCAAAAAAAAAAAAGTATTAGAAATGACTGCTTTCAAAAATAATAAGAAACATTAAGGGTAACCTATAAAATAAATGTAAGTGAAGAAAACATTTTTTGGATTTACATTTTTTTTATTTTTTTACATTTTGGAGTGCTCTTAGGAACCTTTCATAAATAATCCATGATGATGTCTTTCAAGTATCAAAGTTGTGTGTTGATGTTCATAAATCTGGACATGTTTACAAGTAAATAACAACCAAGATGTACAAACCATCCAGTGCTAAAACCGTGTAAAAAGTCACGCTTACAAATATCTAACATTTACTCTCCTGCATTCAGATTCCAAGGATTAAGTGCATTCCTCTTCTGGGACTCAATGTTAGCTTCACCAGCAAAAGGCAACCCTTTGGACTGGAGTGTTTGAACAACGCATTACAAAACCAATCTTATCATGTCTCTGCCCCGTGACCCTGCACATCTAGGTGGTAATAGGTGAAGTGGAGGCTGTTAGACCCCCACCCAGTTGCTCATAAACCATTTACGCCAGTTTGTAAATGGAAGTAGCCGTCTTCGTGTTGACCTTGTCATGCACCCGTGAGTACTGGAAGCTCTGGTTGTCTCCATTTATTAGGAATGGAAGTGAATAGTAGAGGAGTTGATTGGACTGACACCAGACACCAGGTACCTTCCCCCCCAGTGGTCTCAGGTCTTCCACCATAACACTAATAGACACTGACAAGCTCTCTGAACACAAAATGTTAATGACCAACTGTGTTAGCGAGATATTACAAGCTCAAACTGATATCAAAGGCTTTGTAGGGGGCAGGACGCTGAGAATAGAGAGTAACTTAAAGATGGAGAAAATTACGTGATAAAGAAGAAAGAACAGGAAGCTTTTGTGAAGCTTTTGTGAAGCTTTTTGTGTATACAAGTGAATCAGTCAATACCAATAAGACATATCAGATCTAAAGAATTATTATTTGCTAGGCTTTTCTTTGCTAAAACATTAGTTCGGTTATGTTTGCTGGACAAGAATTCCTCAGTTGAACACATCGCCACAGCAAAACATTTGATCATGGGCGTTTGGTTAAGTAGTAATTTGCCTGTAGGCTTCTAATAAAAAGGAGCACTTCAATGCGCCATAGACGCTACTTTATCCAGCCTCCCCGAGGCCTCAAAAGTGCTAACTCCAATCACTCCATTCAAGAAAGAAAATTTCAGGAAAAGACGTCATTCGTGTTCATTTAAGACCCGTTGAAAATCCGCCTCCCACTGTGGAAAGAGTAATAGTCATTCTTTTGGAACTCGGCGAGGGGTCCGCACTTTTTTTTTTTTTTTTCCCGGGGAAATAAAGAGTCAGAAATTGCACTGTGATATTCAAAAGATCTGAATAAAATGAAAAGCATGCTGGTCTGTCGCCATGGAGTTTGTGCGGCGAGAGGTTCAGTCAGGCCAACTGGCTGATCAGTCATAAAAGATATGGACTTAAAAGTTTCATCCATTTAAAATGAATTCTGCTTTTACCAAAAAATAAAAACGTCAGCTTGAGTTTAACAACAGGCATTGTTGGTTATTCTTAAATGTGTGTGAATGTGTAAAGCCTCCATGTGTGGATGCACATCGTAAATATTTTCTCCAGGTCAAATGTAGATTGACATTTTTACTTTATTTCTAGGAAATATTTCATGACAAAAGAACGACGTAGAAATATTGAAGCAACGTCTAAAGATATCAGAAATAAAGTTAAAAAGAACAGCATGGTAGAACTACTAAAATACATTTCTCTCAAAATGTTACTTCAGTAAATGTAAATTGAAAGTTCATGCTTTGCTCACACATCACAAATTTACATGAATTATCAGTTAAAATAATATATTTTTAACTGCTCTGGCCTCAACAGAACGCAAAATAAAAATAGCCGACCTGAATAAGTGGATGTTAACGAGCTTTTTTGAGACAATTAGTGATTTATTTTCGACCTGGCAGCTGTTCCCCTTGGCCTATTTATGGAGGAAATACTGTCCAACCACCAACTATCTAGTACACTCATAGAAGTTGTTTCAGATGAAAAACATGACCCTGAAGTTAGCATCTTATTCATATCCTAGTTAACAGCAGCTAAATAAATAATGCACAAGTCAAAACCATTCATATTCTTGTTTTGCTACACACAGACCCATCATAATTGCCGTGGGCAACTGACTGACAACAGCTCTACGACTATATCAGAATTGAACACCAAAAAACATGCAAACACTTCCCACATGAAAAACAGAACATTCAGTCCATTTGTTTCAGTTTTATGTTTTCAGGTTTTATGTTTTATGATCATTAATAAGTGATCGTCTGAACACAGCAGTGGTAGATTATCTAATTATAACACCTTCTCTACTGATGATCTGTCCGAAATTTGGATTTGGAATTCCGTTGCACATCTACATGTCAGATTGTCAAAGTCATGCTAGCTTAACTGACCTACTTCCTTCCTCCTCGCTATTTTTAAAATTTGAATTAAAACTTTTCACTGACCTGTGAAATGTGATAACCAGCAACCGAGCTGTGGTAGCATTAACAATTGGAAGCAAAGCACTTTTTCTTTTCTATTTCACACGTACATTTAAGATTTAGCGCGTTATGTTGACAACTTGACAGCTACAACCAGTGGTAGTCATCATCGGCTAGCTGATTTACTTTCTTAAGTGCGTTTAACGGTTTGGTTTACAGACAGCGTGGAGTTCAAAAAAACGTTTGTTTTTGTTCTCATAGCACAACTTTTCCAGAGGAACTTTTAACACCAACACCAATCAAAATCAAATCAACTTTTAGGATCAGAGGTGGAAAAATCCTTTCAGCCCTAGCTGATGTTATAAACCTCCTAAGCAGTGGAGTTGAAACATATTAACAAATAACCACAATTATATGCAAACACCATAATGATTTTTCAATTTATTAAGATGTATGGATGATCATAAATATATATTCTGTTCATTATGATGAATAATGTGCAGACTCTGCTGATTGTTTAGATTATACTACGGTCATTTGAATAACATGCACTTAAGAAAAACTAATTTATCACTGCAGCTATTTCACACAAACATGTTAATGATATTTGCTGAGTAAAATCTGCTTTGTGAAAAGAAAGCAATCCATCATATGATCTGCCATAGCAAAAAATTATTTAATAGAAGCAAAACATTGGCACATGTAATTACATTGTATTGATAGAAATTAAACAGTTTTGAGGTTTTACATGATGAGACAGCAATGTTGCTTTTTCCAAATTTATATCCAAAACATATTCCATCAGTGTAAATATGTTGGTTTTTTTAGAGGAAAAAAAAGGTTCTGTCTTTGTGTCTTGCATTTAAAAGCATAAACAGGTTGTTCAGCTCTTAACGGTAGCAGACAATAAACAATTAACAGCACTGTTTCACTATTCCTCTTTTTAGAAATTTAGCAAAAGCTTCACATGTTACGCGATTGTTGTGCAAAACAAAAAGACGAGGTCCAACAAAAACA
Organism: Brachyrhaphis roseni; assembly: GCA_903066815.1. Classification (NCBI taxonomy): domain Eukaryota; kingdom Metazoa; phylum Chordata; class Actinopteri; order Cyprinodontiformes; family Poeciliidae; genus Brachyrhaphis; species Brachyrhaphis roseni. The sequence goes on from CAEFZY010015313.1 coordinate 9,371, forward strand.
ACATATTTCCTTTTCCAAAAATGCTCCTGCTCTGAGCAACTAATAACACTAACAATAAGCACAAGAGTTGCCTAGTTACCTGCACTTATGCTATTTCAAGCATCGAGAGTCTTTTTGTCCTTCTACCTCCTAATAACTAAGCTCTATTGATTTTCCCTCTAAACATCTGTCCTATTAGTTGGTTCTCATCAAACGTCTGATGATGAAGATGAGGGGTGAGCAAACCGCTGCCGCCATAACAACAAATCCCCATTATTGCGACCCTGGAAAGATACATAGAACTAGATGGGAGAGGATGGCAAACGGGAAATAATAATGGAGCACTCACGGAGGAAAAGAGGGAGCAGTGTTGCATCTGGATTGTGAGTTGTTCCCTTTTGAAAGGCCATCATTTGTTATTAGGTCTACCAGTAATGAACCATGAAGGGTCCCACAAGGTAACTAATTTCTATTAGCCTCCAACAGATGAGATAAGCTTTGGGAACACGGAGAGGGATACAATAAACCTTGTAACTGCACTAAACATGTATTTCTCAAACATAAGCGCCGTCATTTGTCACCGGCAACTGCTGTTTGAAGGGTCAGTATCATGTAAAATTGACATTTTTGGGATTTACATCATGTTATAATGTTATTCACCCAACAAAAACACACCTGGAGTGTTGTCTTGATTCTTTCATGCATGTTTAAGGAATCCTTCCTTTCCTGTGGCAACCATTCAGGGGGGCAAAACACTTGGGTGGACCGAGCTCCACCTTCGAGGATGAAGGTCCTCCTCAGAACTGTAGTTTCCAAACTTCACGACTCTCCCGCTCGGCTCCTTGAGACTAGTTGGCAGCAATTAGCAAACACCTGGTGGAACTGCACATCTACTGAGCTCATTATGCAAAGTACTTCTCAGTGTAACACTGGTCAAAATGTTGCTAAAAGGTTATTAGAGGAGTGATGCTGTGATGACTTCCTGGAGGCGGAGTTTCAGAAAGAGCAGGAGTTTTTAAAGAAACAGAGGCCCAATTTCAAGGCGCTAAATTAGAAAATCACATCTTTTTAAGTCATATTTGATATTTAAAGCATTTTCATATCAACTGAAGTTAACATAGTTACTTGATTGTGCTATAAAATTACCCTACATGCCTGGAAAACACATGGTACTGCCCTTTAAACTGAGGTTTTACTAGTCAAGAGAAGCTCAGTAAATACTGCATTCCCTTTGAAACGCTACAGCGCACCATTGCTATGGTAAAGTACAATAAATAGCTTTTAAAAAAGAAGGTGGGTTAAGCAAGAAGAGAGGCGTAAATCATAAAGAATCTCAGGAACCCCCGGAACATCTGTGCAACCTCCATAAATGCTCCGTTGAGACAGATGCTCCCTAACATGGAAATATGCCCCCTATCCCCCCCCCCCCCCCCCCCCCCCCCCCCACACACACACACCAAAAGAAGAGGCCCCGTTTCAAGCAGGATGGGTGAAGCAGTTCTCGGTTCATCTCTGTTGACCCTACGTCCTTCAAAAAGATGAACCTCACACACGTCAACGTTTGAGTAAAAGTAGAGGGCGGGGTTCGATTACAGAATGTGTGAGGTTCATCTCCCTCTTTTTTTTTGTTCTGGGGGAACACGCAATCAGGGCTAAAAATGGCGATAGAGGAGGTATCGATGCATGAAAGAGGCGCACATGCTGAATGCTGAAGCCTTCACCGTCTTTAACAGGTCTTCAATCAAACTGATGCATTTGCCCTTTTTGCAAACTGAGTCTGTGACAGCCACCCCGCCCCTCCCAGACCCAGAACCCAGCCCCCCCACATGAAAAAAATAAATAAAAACCCTAATTTCAATGTGAAAGTAGACAGAGAGGGCCTGAAATTGCACATGCTCTAATGGCCTTGACCCGGTGTTTTTTTTTTTTTTTTTCCATTATATTGATGCGTCTGGTCGTCTTTTCTACGCCCACATTTCATGTATACCACGCATTTCACACAGCTAAATGTTGAGATAATAAGTCACTGTCATTTAGACACTTCGATCCAATTCAAATTTATTTCATCAAGGACATCACATTAAATAATACTACATGTCAAGAAACAGAGCAACCGTTGTTTTGAGTGCAGGTTTGACAACCACAGGCTAATTAGCAAACCCAGTTGTTGATTGGACAGTAAAATTTAGATAAAAAATTCCCGTCACACAGATACATACGCTGAATTTCTGCGACTATAAACAAGGAAAACATGAAAGAAAACTAGTTCTTCTCAACAAAGTAGGTTGGTAGACGTCAGTGTTCAAGTAGAGTTTTGTCAATGTGAGTCAATCAATTCAATCCGTGTGAAAGCCTACAAAACTCATGAGTACCAGGTTATAGCATGTTCCAACAAAGCAAACAAGTAATCTGACAAAAAAAAAGAAAAGAAAACCCAATTTTTGTTCTAAGTATCAATCCACTTTTCATTTGTTTTTCTTAAAAACAGAATTAGGAAGATATGAACTAACCGGAAACAAAAGAAAATTTAAGAAAATATTCACAAACTCTCCACTAATATTATATCTCGGCTTCACATAATTTAGCTATAATTTGTGCAGGCGACTGAAAGCGGACGTCAGAAACAGGTGGAGTCGTGAATCAGCCTCCGCTGGGTTAAGGGGTTAGCAGGTTGGTACATGACATCCATCTCCTGCCAAGTGGTGTTATTTCTGTCTGGGCACTCGCTTTGAAGCCGGCTGGAGCGCCATGCGAGTGCAGGCCGTGTCCTCCAACACTTCGGAGCACCTGCACTATTCAGACGTGACACTCGGTGGCATCCCGCCGTCGCTCCTGAACACAACGTGCTGACACGTCCTCTGCTTGTCCTGCTATATTCGGCCGATCCGGATTCCAAAAATGGGTCGCAACTGCTTTGGGGGTCACAAAGGAGTCTGACACACAGATTGAGTTTTTTTGGTTTTGAGAATGATAAAGTTGAATTTTAAATGGAGTAGTCGTTCAAGTTCAGTGGAGAGGAACACAGTGGAAAATACTCAAATCAAGGTGAAGAGATCAACATTTTTTTTTTTTAGTAATTCATATAAATCTGTTTTGATATTATTTCATTTTTTTAAATTGTGTGATTTTACAGTATTTTCCTCAAAGAAGTGTTGTTACCTTACAACAGGTCAGGGGTGACACCCAAAACCTGTCACCCAACAGGTTTTGGGTGACCTGTTGTAAGGTATTATACTCTGCTCAAAAAAATGATTAACATTGATCATTTTTCTGTTATTTTCTTCTAAATCAATTCCATTGTGTTAATAATAATATTTATAATGAGAATATTTAACTAATTGAGAACTAGGATGTGTTATTTTAGTGTTACCTATAATTTTGTGAGCAGTGTATATTTTCCAAATGTTATATATATATATATATATATATATATATATATATATATATATATATATATAACTTTTTGTTTAAAGAAATT
>CAEFZY010015315.1:0-13811 GCA_903066815.1 Brachyrhaphis roseni
TAGATAGATAGATAGATAGATAGATAGATAGATAGATAGATAGATAGATAGATAGATAGATAGATAGATAGATAGATTTCAACTGGCTCCTCAAGTCTGGACAAGTGTTGCCCACCATCTAGATCCTCAACTGAATTTATGTCTGCTATTTTCAATTTCAGATGGTGAAATGTTGGGAGGAGAGCAGAGGTAAATTGATCCCAGATTTGATGGAAAAGTCCTCTGTTGCTCAGGGGTGTCTATCCATCCTGGATACAGCAGTAATGCTTAACATTCACAAAGCAGCTCACTGTGAGAGAACACAAGAGTACAAATAACAGAATGTTTCATTTCTTTGCCTACAAATTACCGCAAACACACCTCTATAAAAAAAAAAGAAAAAAAAAACTATGCACAAAGGCCCGAGGCAGTGGGTCTCTAAGCCTGGACCAAGAGACGGCTGGGTGCTTTCCTAATTGGCAATCAATTTACACATGCAGAAGACTTTGAAAAATATTGTCTTTTTTTTCCTGCTGTGTCAGTTTTGACAGAAACAGTCAATAACTCCACTGTGGAATAGTGGAGGGTTATTAAAATTCACCAAAGAGCACCAGGCCCTGTTGTGCCATCCCATTTTTAGATACACTCTTGCATTCTGTGCATATCAAGATTACCATGTGGCATTTTCACATTTCACGCATGGAATTACAAACGATTGAAAGCTGCCAAAAGTTTGATTAACACAAATTCCAACCACATGTTTTTCAAGCCTTCCCTTATCAGCTGATGTGTATTTTCCTTTAGGAATATATAATAAAATTTGATATAAACTCCCACAAGTGCACACATATCTCTCACCCACTCATGTTTAAAAGGTGCAAAATAGGAGCTCAGCACATTTGGAACGGAGTAGGGAACCCCAGAAGGAGGGCTTAGGAGAAGCACGCCGCTTCTGCACTGAAGCCAGACAGATATTGATGCATATGGGACCAGCTACCTGTATAATCTCCCCTAAAGCTCTCGACACCTTCGGCTGTTTACTTTTCCATTTGCCTTGTTATTCTTCCACACAGGTAGGTAACTTCTTGGAATGACTGAGGCCTTTTGGAAAATATGTTTTTGACAATGATTTGGGCATTTTATCTTGTGTGATATGGCAGGAAGTTCCATCATTTAGTTCCATCATTTATTTCTATTAGTCATCACTCAACACTGAAAAAGAATGACTAATATCATATTCTTCTGTCTGGTCAAATTCAGTTGCAGTATTTCTATTTCATGAAGCACACAAACATTCATCATCACCACAGTTTCTGTTAAAAGTATTTACCCCCTTAGATGTTTGACCCTCTCATTGGTTTTACAATGAAAACCAATCTCAAAAAACCCAATATGAAAACAGATTTTTACAAAAATAATGACAAATAAGAAAATAAGTGATTGCATAGTTATTCACCCACTATAAAATGACTGATCTAATTCATCCGAGGTCCAGCCAATTGGTCCTGGTTGTCTCACACTCACATGATTTGGAATGGAAATCATGTGAGTGCAGCGAGAGTATCTCCAGTGGTTGTAGTATAAAGTATTGGTTGAGTATTAAGTATACCTGGCTACCATTACAGAGTAAAGACAAAAGAAAAGTTTCCCCCAAAAAATCAGAGAAAATGTTATTGAAAAGTCCCAATTCAGAATTTTTTTTTTACAACCTCAAAGTGCGCAAGAGAAGAATGTTCACATCACTCAGCAGAGCGCTGTTCAAAGACGTAATTATGGGTCAGTCTTTAAATTGTTGAGCAACAGGGACCAAAAGTGTTATTCACAACAAAGGCAACAAGGCAACACTGGAGCGTTATATCCTCAAGGCCACATATTTTCTTAGGCTGCTTTCTTTCTTTTAATCCTTTTTGATGCTGAATCTATTCCTATTTCAATCACATGTTGTTTGTTTGGGACTACACTAAGACGGAAGGCAGGTGAAAATGATTATTGCAGTTTCTGTCCTTCCTGAATCAGAAAAATAATACTTTTGTCAACGCCTTTGCTAGATATGGACCTTTTAATGCATTTTGTTGAGTAAAACATATAGTTCTACCCTTGCTTCAAGTAAATTTCCCTTATTATCTTTCCCCACATCTACTGAATGACTAAACAAGTCATTCTGTCTCAAGATAAGCAGTCGAGTGTTAACAAAGTGAATAAAAACATTGGCTTATACATTTTCTCTTGGCCAAAGCAGAATTTTATGGTGTTACGGACGGAAAAATTATTGCCTTGAACCTGGTGATTTTGTATTTATTGCTTGGACAGCTGATGAAGGCGATGCTGAACTCGTCACTGTTAAAAGGGGGGTAGGGGAGCAGAATCATGCAATTATCACTTTTGTCCACAAGGGCAGCTGTTGCCAGGCGTTTAGCGAGTAAGACGTGGTTTAGACTGCAAGGTTAAGTAGTTAGTGTTCAGTTAAACCCCCATCTGAAATTTTTATTACACTGTACGGCTTGAATTTTGAGTTAAAAAAATAATCACAAAACAAACTGAACTGCGAAAAGACTGTCACTGATATATTGACGTGTTTGATATTGCTTCATTTTTGTGTGTGCAATAGCAAAGAGGAAAATAAATCTGTATGAGAATGGAATAAAACAAATACTTTTCATCACTAAATGGCTACATTGGGAGCTGCCATCCTTCCCAAGGTGTACAGTGTGTTTTTATCAGGGTCAACAAGGCCAGTAAGAGGCGGCAGCATGAAGTTTTAGCACATGATCCACACAATCTACACCCTCCTTACACCTTATCACCACATGTTTTTCCACTTTCATATGACTGCTGTCCAGATAACTACAAATTCCTGCATCTGTGATTAAACATTTTTTAAAGAAATGATTAAAGAAATTGCTGTCAAAACAAAAAGGTCTTGAAGGTGTGCATAATTGAGTTCAGGAAGACAAAATCATCTGTTCTCCAGAAAAGTGTTGCAAAACTTGCAGTAATGAGACATTTAGAGTGTGGCTTATGGATGTAGAGAACAACACTGGGTCTTCTTGTAAACAGGCCTTGTCCCTGGGGATATTAATGATGTGGATGGCTCAGGGAAGAGAAAAATTTCAATGCCATACGTCCAACAAAGGCACTTTTTGTGAAATAGCAATCGTTTACATTTTCCAATGGTGACTGTCGTTGATAGGGGCACTGCCCAGCGTGGCATGTCCTGGGCAGTTCACAAGCACTGGACAAAGCACTGTATGTGCACTAAAGATCCACCACTAACCCTGATTATCTGATGTCAAAACCAAGCTTTCACAAGCTGCCTAAAACTCACAGCGAAGTGAGACAAAAAAACCCCCAAAAAAACCAACAGAACTGCCGTACACTTGGATAAATCATCTTTTCAAAGAATGTATTTTAAGCTCATCATTCACAGCTCGGCGACTGTAGATGAGAGCTAAAAATATACAACTGGAGACTTAAAAAAGAAAGAGACTGCCACTTGTGCTTCAGTGACAGGAAAAGTACTTTATAAACCGTAAAGCAGAAAACCTAAATGCTTTCAAGCGATTTTACGTCTGCGCCGATGCACTGACCGTCAGTTTATTATTGTGTGAAGGCTGAGAGAATGAATCAGCAAAATATGGCAACTCAACTCAGAAAAAAAAAGAAATTTCTTCCGATTCCTTGTTTCAGAACAGCTGAATTTCAGCCAGATTCAATGAAGAGTATTTGTTGACATCAATTTTCAAGCTTTCTTATAGATTCTCAATTGGATTTAGTTCTGGACTTTGACTAAGCTATTGTCAAACATAGGCTTGGTGGAAAGGGACCTATGCTCCAGTCTTTGGTGTTGTATTTAGTCCCATCTTTACTCATACCAACTCTTACCAGCTTTCCTGTTTCTGCAAAGAAAAGCAAACCCTCAGCGTGTTACTACTGCCAGACTGTAAGAAGCTCAGGTCCTTCAATGTTTGGAGCAAAATGCTTCTAAATATCTGTTATCTACATCGTCTATTAATCGGTTGTAGAAAGTCCAATCTTTTCTTACATCATCTGTTTGGGTAGCAATATCAGAGCTAGGGACTTGCTGATAAAAAAGGCTGGGATTCTCCATCATACAACAAAAGAGATCCTTGCCACTCACTGCCATCACGATCTACAACATCTCTTTAAAGAAACGTGAATATTACCACTTAAAGAAGCATTTACTTTTCCTTTGGGATTACTAAATACTTTTGAGTCGAATTGAATGCAGTTAAACAAAAAATGAAACTTGTCTGTTTGAGAAAAAAACATTGCAATTGCTCCATATGTCTGAGGAGGATCAATAGACATGTTAAAGGAACCTAAACAAGAAATGACTTGTATGGATTATTAAGGTAAAATTGGCATTTTAAAAATGGTTTGAATGTTTACAAGACTCACATAACTCAGTGTGGCTTTGGCTTCTTTCTTTTAATTAGATTTTATGTGATAGACCAAGACAAAGAAGGGCCACATTGTGGAGTGAAAAGAATAGTATTAATGGTTTAAAACTTAAAAAAACAAAACCACACAAGTATGAATGGAGTGGGATGCATTTGTATTCAGCTGTATACCCATTCTTCTTTGCAAAATAGCTCAAGCTAAGTCACGCTGGATGGATAGCATCAGTGAAAAGCAGTTTTGAAGTCTTGCCACAGTTTCTGAATTGGAGTTTGGTCAGGACTTATCCATGAAATTTAGATGTAGCAGCAGCAAAGTGTCAGGCAATCAAAGCAGAAAGATAAATATCAGATATACTAGAAAAGAATTAAGAATAATATACTGTAGATTAAGGGCAAAATAACAATATGAAACACAAAGGAATGTGCAGCTGTGTAGGATAATTTCAGAAATGTGCAAAATGTGAAATAATACAAAAAAAAACAACTGTGCAAACTCCAGAGCTTTACAAATACCAGCAGAAATGTTACTTGAAATGAGAAAAACTGTGCAAATACTGCTCCGACCTGTGATGGTTATAGAGTCTAACAGCTGCTGGGAGGAACAATCTGCAAAATCTTATGTGTGATGCAGCAGTCTGTCACTGAAGGAGCTCTCCAGTTCAGTTCTGAGTCCAGATAGAAGTGGGACGAAAAACAACAACCACGGTAGACAATAATGAGGACTAAGATGCTAACATGTTAGCTTCAGCTGACATAACATCAGTTCACCTCATGATGGACTGACAGTGTCTTCAGGTTGTACTTTATCCTGAGCTTGTTGGTTTTTTCTGCTTTTACGGTTAAATAAGAATCATTATTAGGGTGTTTAAAAAGTATTATCCGTTCACTCCTGCTGAAATGTTTTCCAAGTTTGCAAGAAGTGCTGAGAAATCCTGGCCTTGAAGCCTACAGGGTGGATGCTGGGGTGGATGAGGAGAAGTGGGCAGTATGCAGAGCAGGTAGCAGCAGTGGCAGCATAGATAAGCGGAGCGGGGGAGGAATTTTGCAGCTTCACCAGACCGCCTATATTGAAGGAGAATGTTTTATGTATGGCATGTTTTGTGGTGGGTCCAGTACAGAGCAGCTGCACATCCAAAGTTGACTCCCTGAAAAGGAGTTGCTTTGTGAAAGACAGCTGTATTAAAGCTGCTGCTTTTAACAAACACCGTGCAAAAAGTGTTGGACTTCTACACTCCAGATATTATGCCATTCATATGTTGTCTCATATGACCAACACTAAACCTTTGTTTGAAACAAAAAAAATAAAGCTTTGGGAATTTTATATAAAGTGAATGCTAGAGAACATACTAATAAACTGTTTATTCAGTCAAATATCTTGAAAGTAAGGGATTTGGTAAAGTTAAAAAGCTATTAGAAATGTTTAAAGCCATAAAGAGACCATTGCTCAGAAAGTTTAAAAAGTTGTACTAACCTCAAGTGACATAAACAGCAGAAGGAAGAACAATTTCAAAAGTAAAACTGTGCATAATACTTTAAAACTAATGTGATTTTTGGTGCATGAATTGAAATGATGGAAGTTTGAATGAGGAGTTGGAAAAAAAAAATGCTGTACTGTAAATAAATTCAAAACACTTAAAAAAAGGCTTATTAACTCGAGTTAGTAATGAGGAGAACGGTTTGTAGTTAATGTATTGCATATGCTCCTAAAAATTTATTTTGTAATTATTGAGAAAGACGCAAGCTTGTATAATAATAATAATTACAAAATAAATTTTATTTAATTTAATTTCTTCCCTTCCTGCTCCCTTTTCACTTGTGTATAATAAGTGCTGTAAGAAAGTTTGCTTGTAAATTAATGATGACATTTGAGTACATTATGTTTTACTGTATTTGGCGATAAAATCAGAGCTCACTTGTCACTGTCCAGATGCTCTGGCTCTTTCCTAAAGAAAATGGTGGTTCGGGGTCTTCATCAGATGTTGGGAGAGAGGTTGTTGACCTTTCGATTCAGGCACCAAATCAATAGTTGAGATTACCGGCTTCCGTTTCCTGGTCCTGCTGAGCCCCAGCAGAAGATTGCACCTAAATCTCTGGGAGAAAATCAAAATAAAAAAAAAGAAAAAAGGAGGGCTTGTACTTCTCATCCCAAAGCTTTTAATCTCATCCCCGAAAACCCACCCACACAATTGCAGACTGCACAGACACTCACTCGCATGATCACCCCCGAACACAACATGCGCACACATGCTCAAAAGAAAGATGAATGCGCAAATAAAACCCAATTACAGAGATAAAAATACATGAAAAGGTGCTGCTAAAGACTGTCACACTTTCGACTCCAAAGAGTCCCGCCGGCGTCATATTGATGTTGTTGTGCCGAGTGGCGTACCCGGCACTGGAGTGGCTCTGGAGACGAGCTAGTTACCAGAGCGCATCCTTACAAATGACAGGATCGTCCAACTGTGAGAGTGATGTATGAATAGGCCGAGCTGAGTGTATTGCTGCATCACAGCTGAGCTCAGCCTCACGGATATCAGAAGAAAATCTGGCCATATCTGCCACCTGCACCCACATGGATCTCTAACAGAACAGCTGTGCTCCGCACTCATTCAAACTCAAGATTTACACACGTGAAACAAAGTCAAGTGTATAGAAATATGAACATATTTCTATCTCCAGTAAGACCACTTCAGTCTATTGTTCAGTCTATACTTAATTAGTCTTTGTTTAGACAACATTTAGAACAGGCAGTTTTTTCTTGATAGGTTCAGGACAATCTCTAAATCATGTTCAAACTGTTAGACTGCCTGTCTGTCAACTTAGACTGGTTGATGGCTTTCACTTACAGAACCAGCTAATCTAGATTTAAACTAAATGAAGATGTAAAGACAGTTATACTAAAAGTGAGAGATTACGTTTCCGCTCTGCAAAATCTTACTTAAAAAATCCTGCACTTACACTTTTTATTAGAAACATGCCATTATGCACAAAGTGGGTACATTCGGCTCTAAAAAGGGCTTCAAAACGTATCTTGGTGAAGCATATTTTCTTGCATATTTTTGCATAATGTCCTCCTTTCTGCATACATTATTTTTTGTTTTTGTTGTGCTGATTACCTGAAACTAGTGTTTAAGTACTGAATTATGCATAGAAAACATCTGTACCGCCGTCATGCAAAGTGCATTTGCGAGCAAGTAAAACACAAAAATGATCAGAAACAGAGAACTGAATCCAACATGCTGACCTAAAAATATCTTGCTGTTACGTTTTGATATATTTCTCTGCCTTACGACTGAATTTCCAGCTTCACATACCTTCACACACCTGGAAGTTTTTATTTTGTTTCTTTTACTCAGCATTTTGGTGGGATTTCATGCAATTTTCTGAAGCATTTTTTATAATCCCTTTAATATTAAGGCAGCTATGAAAACTATCACATTGTGCTTCCTCTTAAATTATGTGGATTTATTCTGTCGGGAGCATAAGTGTGCAGGCATTACTAGAGGTACAAGTATGTTTAATGTATATTCAGGTGAGAATGAGGCTATGTGCATGTTTTTTAAAAAAAATCTTCCGCTGCCTCATTTCTCCCCTTTCTGCCCTCGTACAAATGTGCATAGAGTCTACTGGAATCCCACAGAGTCAACAGAGTCAGACAGACATCCTTACAGCGTGTGTCTGTCTGCTAATCCCTGCACTCCCCATATCCTCCTTTAGAGTTAGATATAAAGCAAATGAAATGAACACATATCCCCAGTCGATGGGCTCCCGTTTGAAAAGCAAGAGGCATTAATGCAAGGTTCCTCTGCACTCCTCCCACACTCTCAGGCTGAGGCGAGAAAGGGGGGCGAAAAAATGACAAGATGGATTTCTCATGGGCTGCTTCTGAAATGATAGATTTGTAGTGAGAGTGCTGCGAGTGCTTCATTCTAGGCACAAGCACGAGGATATATTTCACACCAAAGAGATGTGCCAAAGTGTTTTATATCCCCAGATAGATTCTCTTGCTGTTCACTTAATGACAGTAGGCAGTTTAAGGTTTACACTCCGTCTTAATATTTGGGCTTTGATAAATAATCAAACCCAGTTGCATGGAAATAAGATCAGATACACGGTCATGAGCAACATGATGATGTCTAATAAGCTATCCATCTAAAAGGCATTAGTCTGTTCAGTGTAGTGAACAAACATTTTAAATCCTACTTATTCTAAACGGTCTCATATAGAAGACATCCAATAAGAATGATCTCAGGGTTTTTTTTTCTTCTGACAGATTATTATTATTATTTTTTGTCAAGTCAAATCAGTAACACATTGAAATGCTTGTTCAACCATTCCTTGTGTCGACCATCTAATGATGACTCCAAATCTGTCCTCCGTTCACACTAAGCCATTATAGTAAATAAGAATTTGTTTGTAATAACTCACCTCTTTAAAAAGTTTAAACAAAATAAATGAATACTAAATATTGCATGTGTTACGAAGATGGCTGTTTTATGTGACGAAGTGACTGCCCCTTTGTTGTGCCACCCATTGGAGTAAAGGATTGGTAGTAACTGGCAAATGCTTTTACATTTTTCCCATTTTTATTTACTTAATTCTTTTCAGCTCTGCCCTCCTGGTGGGTTTGAGCCTGAAAGACCTGCTTAGGGTCATGCCACAGCGTCTCAATTGGATTTTACTCCGAACTTTGACGAGGCCACTTCAAAGCCTTCCGCTATTCAGAGGTGGAATTGCTGATGAGTTTTGGATCTTTGTCATTTTGCATAATCCGTATGTGTTTGTGCATAAGGTCTTGATGGATTGACGTCTGCCTTCATGATTTGAACTATTGCTGCCAACAAATAAACTTTTTCCCTCTCCTGCTATTAACTTTTCACTTTCGTTTAGCTTAGAAAGTACTTCTACATCGGTCCTTTTGTTGTTGTTTTTTTCCTATCTGCTCTGCCTTTTCAAATCCCCAGTTGGTGGTGGCAGATGGCTGCTGGTCTTGAGCCAAGTTCTGCTGGAGTTTCAGGTTTCTTCAACTTACAGGGTGGTTTTGTCTTCTCTTCTGTCAAATGTGTTTCTTTGCAAAGTATTGAATTCACTAAAGGTGGGATTAAGCAGGAATAAATTCAATACTTACCTCCAAATCATAAAGTGCCTGTACATGTGACTAAGTGAGATGTAGGACAAAACAACTAATAAAACAAGACAAAGATTTTACTACTCCAGGGTAGCATGGGATGTTCCTGAACGACGACAGACTCGGTGGTTTTCGTGCATTTTGGAATTACATCTACAACTCTTAAACTTATGCACTGCAGCCTCTCTCAGGGTTGGGGAAACATCCATCAAATGTGTCATCCTAATATGATTATTACTCTCTTTTTTAACATTGGTTATTTGCATGAACTCAAGACAAAATGGGAATTTTGAATTTAGAGACACAATGCATCTGCAAAGCTGTTCTTACATGGGAACCCTGTGTGACCAGCGCTTCGATTCCAAACAACAGAACAGATCTCTGCTGTGCCAAGTGGATTTTAACTGGAGTGCAGCAGTCTGTGACAAGACCTCAAAGCATCCAATCACAGGAAATTGCAAACAGGCACAAAGAAACTGAAGTGTACACAGATCACTGAGAACCAATCACTCCGGGACTCTGTGACTGGCATCCTAATTGCATTTTATTTTTTTTGTTTTTGCTTTCATTGTTTTTTTTTTACTTTTATTAGTTAGAGTGTGACTTACCAATAAATTGTCAAATTGCTCCCTACTTCGTCTGAAGTAGATGTAGAAGCATTTGTATAATTGAAGTTCGAAAATGAGCATAAACCTCTTGAAATTCTCAAGATGTTATCAGCCCACACCCTCTTCACTGCTGCTCATTTCCCCCTTGCTCTCCTGATCAACAAAACTAATCCAGGACCTTTCATCTCACAGATTAGGTTGTTGTATTATGTATACAGGCTTGTAGTTAGAAAAACCATCAACCTGGATATGCCTTTGCTTATATCTGTGACGTGCCAGAAATTTTGTTTTAGTTTTAACTTACAGCTAAGCAAAACAAAACAAACAAACAAGAAAGCAGATAAACAGTTTTGCATGATTGGAAACTATTTGACCCGTGGTTGGAGTAGAAAAAACTGTGCTTTCCTGCTAAGATTTTACTTTGAGTTGTTTTCATTGCAGGATCTGTTAATTAATACAATGTTTTACATTTATTGGAAAAAAACTAATTAAAAAAAGGATAATGAGACCAAGATACAGTGAGTTGCATTTTAATTTGCTTGCTCCACTATAAAAGCTAATATACCAGCGGCTAAAAATAAAATGTGCTGGGAAGCTCACATCCAACATTTTGTGAAGAGCTAATTGTTCCAAATTAACAGACATAACATTTTGTTTCTGACGTACGACAATTCATGAATTATTTGTCAGATTACTTGTTATATTAGGTGAAGATGGTCTTAATTTGTTGATCACTGCTTACTGAAGACTGCTGGATTAAGAAGCATCCAGTATGGATTGTTGTGTTCACTAAACTCAACCAAGATGTAGTTGATTTATCAAAAAAGGGTTTCACCCTCACAATGTTTAAAGCTTTCTCCTTTCTAGTTCCTCCTGTTTAATCATGTTACCTCCCTGTTGTTCCTCATTTCTGTTATTTTTGTTCTGCTCTGGCTCCCTGTGTTCTTTTTGCTGCAAGTTTTTCTTTGTCATTAAATTAAACATTCAACATAATCCATGCTCCCAGCTCCTTTTCGCATTTCAGTCCATGCACAAACCAACCAATCATGACAAATTTAGACAACTCTAACTGACATAAAACAGGAAAGGTTTAGTCTAATTAATGATAGAAAGTTAAAAACAAGGGCTAGGTTACTTTTTCTACAGTATAAGCAAACATTTGGTTTCAACTGCATCTTATAGAACTGATAGACAATATATGAGGTGTTCACCAGGCAGTTTGCAAGGATAGACAAAGACTGAAACTCCAAACTCCATATCTGGTTGAGATTCTTGTCATAAATTGTAACAGCTTTTATTTTTCTAACCCAAGTGCGTTGACAATTATAAAATGAAAGCAGTAATAATGACAACCCCATAATGTCTAAGCCTATTACCGATAGATGGTTGAAATTCGCAGAGCAAAATCCCTACTCGATCTATAGCGCTGTATCAACTTATTGGTTGCCTATCAAATCAATTTGGTCCGGTTTGAAACTTGAGCATAGCTGTGCATTGTTAAAGATGTGCAATCTAAATGGAACAATTTGGTTGTCTGAAGTTGTTAAGATGAATATCTGACAATAATGATAAAACAACATTTAATAAACAGCAGCACACTTTGTCACTATGATTGATTGCCATCTGATTAATTCATATATGTGGTACATTAAGGTCCTTCTAATTCACCAATTTAACTCAGACTGTAGTTAAAACTACACATCTTCTGTGCAAACTGCATAAAACCAGTGTCCTACGGTGACTTGGCAACAAACTATAGAAACAACAGTTGGCTATGTGAAGACTTCATAGAGCCACGTGGGGGGACTGTATTAAATAATCTCATCCTGCAGAGAGTATTGAACATTTTTCATTTGTTTTTAGTGGCAGTAACCCCCTGTTGTTGCTTTTTTTCGTGCCCTTTAAACCGTTCATTGTTATTTAACGGCTCTCCCTGGAATAAAGACATTGATCTGTGGTTAAATTAAAATTCTCTTTTGTAGATCATTAATATTTATTAGCACACACACTCTAATAGGAGGCACAAGTAATAATAATAATAATTTAAAAAAAACCCATAGGCACAAGAAGAACAGAACAAACTTAGGACATTTTCCTGAAAGCCTGTTTAAAAATGTACAGATAATTTTGCGGAAACAAGAGTGACACTCCTTTCTTAGACTTGTGTGTAATTAAAAAAAGCAGCATCACGAGTCTTTTAAGGAAAGGCCATACATATTGATGTCCCACTGTGGTTCCTTTATAATGTGTAATAAAGTGATCCTGAGAGCGAATATCCAGCAGAATTGTTCAATAAGACTCCATTAAAGAACTTCCTGGGGCTTTAATAGATGAAATGCTTGGATTATATCAAAGCAATTATTTGAAAACAGCATGATTTCTTTAGAAGGAAATCTCGTTATTTCCCATTTATGTAAGTGCATGATGCTGCGGGGCTGCTGGCAGAAACATGTTGTAAACATTAAAGCAAAACTGAAGCAGCAGCAGCGAGAGAGAGAGAGAGAGAAATAGAGATTAAGGAAAGTGTATACAAAGCCTCTTAAATAGAAGAAAAAGGCAATTATCTCCCAAAACTTTCTAAGGTTCATATCAGTATTCACACTGTTACAAAAGGGATCACTGAACACCGCTGGAAACATTGTTGTTTTAAGGAAAGTGAAATGGAGCGAAACAGAAAAGGCAAATCCCACCCCTCCCTTCATACACCGATTAATTAGTTCCAAGTTATCCATGAGGGCAACGCACTGATAAGAGCAGGACAAACAGAAGCCAATTACCAATGCTTCCCTGTGAGCTCAGAGCATCTAAACACCAGTAGCGCCGATTTAAAACATTTAAGGCGTCTTGAGGGCTGATTGGACAGGTGTTGCCGGGTGATCGCAACCACTCGCTTCGCCTCGCAGCACATCGTATCATTACTGAGCCAAGTAAACACCCTTATCTCTCTGCATCCGTCAAGCATGGGAAATGAGACCTCGCATAAAAAGGAGCCATCTACAACAACAGCTGTGGATGAGGGAACCCTTGGGGACCTGAAAAACACGTGCAGAGAGGGGAGCAGCAGTCCCCCAACACGCAAGCTTTCAATATGTTTCAATTCTTCAGTTTTATTTTTTTCAGTAAATCCTTGTGCTTCACAGTGCTGTGATGCTGTCGCCACTCCAGTAATGACAGTACATTGATTTTGCTGCCTCCACGCAAAGCCACCTTTTGACCTGCAACAAGAGTTTTTCGACAGTAAAGCCTTGCAGGTGGATTCCTTTGCCCAAAACATAATTAATAATTGATTAGCAGTCAATGGGTCTGCATCTATAAATAAAAAGAATAAATAAAAACAAAAAAACTGCAGAATTGGCAACCTGGAGCAGACAGCTAGCTGTGTGATTTGTCTTTTGCACAAAACCCCATGCTCTAAAATACTTTCATTGCTCCTAAATTGATAGTATTTTTTTTTTTTGAGAAAAGGTTTAATCAAGTTAAGTTCATAATATTTAATTAATTAATCAAAATTAATCACATTTTATTTGAAAATTATCATCAACAAAATAATCAATATTTTAAACTCAAAATCCTTTTTTGATGCAAAAGTTTTTTTTCTATATTGTAACGATTCTGTGTTTTAGTTCTGCTGGGATCCATACAGTTATGTGTATTTGTTATAAGTTGCATTGTGAT
>CAEFZY010015324.1:0-20341 GCA_903066815.1 Brachyrhaphis roseni
AGTGGTGCAGTTGGTAGCACTGTTGCCTTGCAGCAAGAAGGTTCTGGGTTTGATTCCCGGCCCGGGGTCTTTCTGCATGTTATAAGTGAAATAATCTGTACTTTTTCATCAATAATAAGAAATATTGATGGAAAAATCTTGCTGAAAAGTTACTTATATTTGTCTTATTTTAATTGTACCAAGATATTTGCTCTAGAAACCAAAATTACTTGGTGAGATTTTGTGTTTTTGCAGTGCTCAGTTTGTTCACTATGTTTAAGCAGGTAAACAATAAAATTCCTCTACGGTGACTCTGTACCAGACCTGACAAACTGAGTTTTTCCTTTCATACAAAACAAACATTTAAACTAACAGACCAAGATAAATATAGCAGAAAAGCAAAAACAAATAAGACTGCATTGACCAAACAATCACTCCAACATCTTCAAATATTCCTTAATTTAAATCAAACTAAATTCATACGAATGGTCCAGTCAAAGTCTGGACCAAAATCCAAAAGAGAATTTGGGGAAAGACTTTCTTCACCCAATCAGAGAAAATCCATCAATCACTTTACTTTAGTCTACCATATAAAACTACAACATATCTTTGAAGTTTGTAATTTAAACGTGTTTAAAGAATCAGAACTGCAAACTGGATAAAGTCCAACTCTCTCCCTCTAACAAATGTAATGCAAAGTTATTTCAGATTTTGCAAATATTACCAGGACTCCACTTCTTGCCAAGGGGCCTGTCATGATGAACAGTGTTTGCATAGTTGGAGAGCATCATTAGCTCCCTGCTAAGTGTTAGCGCGCGGCGCGGAGCGGCGGCCATGTCCTGGCATCTCACCTGATCTCTGAGAAGGAAAATCCTCAGGTGAAAACCTCCTCAGCCTTTTCCTCCATCCAAGCAGAAATCTATTCATCAGCGATATAATGAGGCATGGCCACATCTGCAGTACAGCTGGACCGCTGCGCACACACACACACCCCTCCCCACACACACACACACACACAGGCCTGCAGGCTTCACAGGTTCACATCCATTTCTATGGAGGCCAAAGTCTACTGTATGGCTGCACTTAGATACTCAGTTTTTATGGGAATGGGATAAAAAAGAAAGATTAATGATTCTCTGAAGTTATGAAGAAGACAAAAGATGTTAGAGGACTACCAGCAGTATTCAACATCATAAGAACATAGAATAAAACAGCATATTGTTATTAATCTATGAGGCAGTGAATTATTGAACAGAAAGCAGGAAGAAAATCAATTATATATGGATGAGAATATCATATTCCCACTGTTTAAAACTAATTTTTCCATTAGTTCCTGGATTTATTGCAGCAAAAAGTTACTAAATAATGAAACAAATACCTGCAGAAACATGTTGGATTATCTAACATCAAGAAAAAATACAAACAAAATGTTCAGGTTGTAAAAGGGAAATATGCAGAAAACACTGGAAGGATAAAAACAACTAATTAGTGTGCAAAAGTAATGACAGAGATTGTTAAAAACAGGAGTTAATGTTGTGACAAAACAAGACATCAGCTGCCAACACGTGAGACAGGAATGCAAAGGTTTCTTCTCTTAGAAATTATAACTGAATATTCATGGACTCCACTTTTTAAATGTTTTTATTGTCTAATTTTCATTGTCAAACAGAAAATTTTTGATATTAATGTGTTTGAAATCTGTTTAATGCATTTATCCTCAGATGAAGTTAAGTGACTGAATTATTTCAAACATTTGGATCTTTTTGGATTCACTTCACATTAAACTCCATCTAACTGCACAGTGACACAAAACCTCAAACCTCCTGCAGAGACGGTCGAAACACGGTTCTGTTGATGCCACATGTGAAGCGCTGACCCGATTACAGACACATAAATTAGACTCCATTAAAGTCCAGATAATCATAGCAGCTCTTTATATCTGTGTCTCCTTTTTCCCTCCGTTTTTAAATCTTTAGCTTTCAGTAAACTTCAAATTCCTAGTCACTGACATATTTATCAGTTTGAGATTTTAGAAAATCACGAGGCTTACATTTTAATGAAACAAGAAAAACTCACATATACAATATTAATTAGATTTAAAATCTTCTTAAAAAATAAACCAACTAAAATAAATTGGTGTTGAAAGTCAAGTTTAATCTGAAACCAGAGATTTTATCCTCAGTAGAATCAGAAGGAAGTCTAAATTTATGGTTGGGTTTATAAAGATCTGTCATGATGACTGTTGTATTTTTCTCATTAATTACAATAGCTCCAGCAAACAGGCTGTTGTAGCACAATTCTCAGTATTAAGTCTTGAATGATTTGGTTTTTTCCTCAGCTGGATTTGGAGCAGAAACTTTGTCAGATCCTCCACAGGCTGAAGCTTTTCTGACATTTTACCTTTTTGATCCCAAGAAGTTCAGAGGAGGTGAAACATTTTCTTTCTGTAAAAAGATTATTTAAATCAACTCAATGCCTGAATTAATGCTGCCAGGTCGTTTTACAAAAAAATCATACTAAAATAAGAGCAGAACTACTTTAACATATGTTTACTCAGGTGAAAGTAAAAAGTCCCAGAAATTAAGAGTAAAAAGGTATTTGGTAAAAAGTTTACTCAAGTACTGAGTAACTGATCAGTCATTAAGTATTTAAAAATGACATCATCAGATGGACCAAAATATAAAGTTAAATGGAAATTTTTGGTATTTTAACAACCGAAAAGGCAATAATCCATATAAGCAACACAAAAGAACAAAATCAGCCAAAATAAAATGTTTCCAAATAATAAAAAACTGATGAGACTTTAATAGAAACTGCAGCTGTGTGTTTGGTTTCTGGTTAAAACATGTTTGTTTTTCATTCAGTGGGAAGAAAATCCAGAAATTTAAAGTAAGAGTAAAAATACTTCATAATAAAATTACTAATCTGTAAGGACACAACCGAGACTCATAAGAGGTTCATCGGTTCAGTGGAAATATTGACAAGACGTCATTTTTTAAAGTGAGCATAGAGACTAAATAAGTGTTTTGTCTGAGGATCAGTGTGATTTTTGGTTTTATCTGAAGCAGTTCTGCTTTTATTCTGCTCCCTACATTTCTCTCTCAGAGCTTTTCACATCTTTTAAAGCAAACTGATCAATATGCTTTCATTTCTCACCAGGCTTCCTGTTAAATGGGGTTACTTTTTTAAACGATTGCTATCAGAACCTGTGACTAAATTTAACTCCTGTTGTTACACCGTCTCTAATTTTGTCAGTTTGTTTTTGTTTTTCAGCCCCACCAAAACTGAAGCTCAAATAAATCTGGGTAACAATCAGTATTTTTCACTTTATACAACGATGTGGAAAGTGAAAGCTGCTGGTTGGTGTGTGTGTGCTCAGAAAGCAGCTAAACGTTAACGGAACAACGCTCTGAAATAAGGTAGAAATGGAATTATCAACAAGTCAGATCAAAACAGAGAATAAACATGCTAACATTAGCTTAGCACTTCAGAAAACTGTCATGAAAACAGCAGAATAAAATGTACAAAACAAATTTATTATAGACTACAGATGGATTTGTTGAGTCAAATCTTTAGATATTGTTAGCACATATTGCTAGCGCATTAGCTAATGCTATAATAATGTTGCCTGCAATTCAGTCAACATATTAAGGAAAAAATGGCCTTCAAGAAGTATAAATGTGACATAGATATTTCTGAGAAAATACACATTAATGCAGGAATTGCACTATGCGTCACTGATATAAAATTAAAAATTAAAAACTAAATTTTTGATTCAGAAAAGCAATGAGAAAAGATAAGCAAACCAAAGTTAATGTTGCAGAAGAATCTTCCATGAAAATGTTTGTTTTAATTAGTGAAAGTTCTCCAGGTTTTTCCAACTCTACAGTGAAAACCTGCAAGCAGGTATGTAAATAATGAAGGTTTCATTAAGTAAATGGATGTTCGGAGTGGTTTATATAATAAAGGAAATGTATTAAACCCATTCATCCGGCCTGGAGGATACACACAATGTTCTTCTGAGTAAAAGTCAAGGCAAACAGAAAACCGGCTTGTTAGCAGAAATCCTCCACAGGGCAACTTTCACTGCTCAGCAGTGAGTTTTCAAATCTGCACTGTAAATTATTTAGGACAAAGCAAATGAGCAAACAGGGGACAAATTCACCGACTGTTAATTTTTAAAATACAACCCACTGTCAACAGAGCTTAATATAGGGTGATTTTTTATATCCCATATATTTGTAAAGACCTGTAAAAATACGAAATTAGCAAACCTGTAACCTCAGAAGTGAGTTGCAACAATGTAAACAGTACATATTTATACAAATAATAATAATAATAATGGTGCAAGAATAAAGAATGTAAAAAGTTCTCTTCACTCCAACAATTTCAGCCTTTCAGTAATTATACAGAATTACAATCAGGATTTATTTTGTATCTTTATAATTATGTGTAATTTCTATATCCAGCACACAGACGTAAGATAGCAGTAGCTAGCAGAATAAAATCAGGTTGGTGCTTTCAATCTGTGTGCAAAACAGACTTTTTATTATCTGTACTGCAGATAATAAACTCAAGGCTGGTGGGCCAAATCTGGCCCACAATAAATATTTACGTGGCCCTTTATACTCTAGAAAGTCACATACAGTAAGTTGAACTTCAGCAGTCGATGACTGCATCAAACACCTGCAGCTAAAAATATTATTTAAAGGTTCATTTATTTCAGTAAGTGATTTGTTTACACACATATGTTCTCAAGCCTTTATTTCTAATAATTATAGTGATTTTATGA
The DNA here is from genome assembly GCA_903066815.1 of Brachyrhaphis roseni. Taxonomy (NCBI): domain Eukaryota; kingdom Metazoa; phylum Chordata; class Actinopteri; order Cyprinodontiformes; family Poeciliidae; genus Brachyrhaphis; species Brachyrhaphis roseni. Next base: position 4,772 of record CAEFZY010015324.1, read on the forward strand.
TTCTAAGCTTCACAAAAAGCATGTTTATAATCTTCCTTGAAGTTCTAAGACGTGTAAAAATCATGTTGCAAAATCTGTTGAAAATACTTTTAAATAAGCAATTTATTGCAAAAATAGTGAAATTGATGTGAAAAACTGTTTCTAAGAGTTTATCGGGTTTATTGATACGTTCTGGGAACATTTGTGATGGTGATGAAAAGGCGTTTGACGCCTCTGTCCTTAGGAAACACTTTTAAATCAGTTTCTCATCTCTGTCTTGTCCCACATGTTTCAGCTCGGGGGGAACATTTACTTTAAGTTTTAGCTAAAGGAAGCCGTGCAGCGCCGCGCCTCCCACATGCAGAACAAATGTCAGCAGTAGTTTACTGCTTCCATGTTGCCAAGCGGCTCTGCTTACCAGGAGATTTAAATATGCAGGTTTTATTTTGGTGGAGGGCGGGGGGGTTGTTTTAGGGTTGTTTTTGTATTTTTATCTCTTTCCAGAGTAATTGGCTTAGAAAATGAGTTTGTCCACAGCCCAGGCTTAATTGGAATTAAACACAAATGGAACTGTGCACCTGTCTTGCTCTCAGATAAACAGTCTATAAATGTCTACCTAAGATAATAGCATTAAAGAAAATGTGTTTGTGTAGGTGAGGTTCCAGGTTTATGTATGGTGCTGCTGACATGAGTGTTTTAGTAAAAATGAACTCATTTCACTGAAGGTCAGTGCAAACATGTGATCAGCTTCCAGGTAAAAGGATTTCAGCTTATTGTTTTTCATTACTCCTTAAATTGTGTGCAGTTCTGTTTAATAAAGTACCAAACATTATACTCAAGAGCAAAAAATATGTTGTAAAAGGTCTATTCAAGTACTGAATAACTGGTCAAATTATGGATCATTTAATTAAAAATTACATCTAAAAGATAAAGTTAAGTAGAAAAATGACAGTAATTCATATAATAGAAAATGCCAACATTTTCTCCAGATGAGTTTCTTTTAATAAAATCTTCTGCAGGTGTTTGTCTGTCTGGTGAATTTTGGTTAAAACATGTTTAGTTTTCATTCAGTGGGAAGAAAATCCAGAGATTTTACTGCAGTAAGAGAAGAAATACTTCAAAAATAAAGTTACTAAAGTAAATGTAATTCATTACTACCCAGTTCAGTTCTGATATATTGATCTTAACAGTCTGAGCGACAAACCAAACGGTAAAACAGATTGTAGAGTTGATTTATTTCCTTCTCTAATTACCAGTTGATCCCTCTGTGTTGCCAAACTAAATCAGGGAGGATCTGAGAGCCGATTCCCAGACGGTTATTGATAATGGCTTTCAGTTATTTGAGTTCTCTTCAAGCATCAATCTGCCTCGGCGGTAAGCAGCTGTTTCAGTAATTAGCCTCTGGTGCGTTCAGTCGGAGACGTGGCTTCCTCTGCGGCTGCTGTGAAATAACAGGAAACACTCAAAGCCTGAGCTTCCCACTGAATGAAAAACAAACATGTTTTAACCAAAAGTCACCAGACAGACAGACACCAGACCTCTGATAAAGTTCCACAAGTTTTTCATTGAAAGAAATTGATTTAGAATAAATGATTTTGCTGAATTTCGTATTTGTTGAATCATTTTCATTTTGGTTTTTAAAATACCAACATTTCCAATTAACTTTATATTTTAGTCCATCTGATGATGTAGTTTAATTTTAAATATTAAATAATTTGATCAGTTACTGAGTAACTGATCTCATAACAGGAGATCAGTTAACAGTTACAGTATTAAGACCACAATATGGTCTTAATACTGTGGTCTTAATACTGTGGTCTTCATACTGTGGTCTTCATACTGTGGTCTTCATATTGTGGTCTTCATACTGTGGTCTTCATATTGTGGTCTTCATACTGTGGTCTTCATATTGTGGTCTTCATATTGAGGTCTTCATATTGTGGTCTTCATCTTGTGGCCTCATATTGAGGTCTTCATATTGTGGTCTTCATACTGAGGTCTTCATATTGTGGTCTTCATCTTGAGGTCTTCCACAATATGAAGACCAGAGGATGTGAAGGGAAGGTACTGATCCTTGGTAGCTTTATTAGCTAACTGCTGCTTTCTGAAGGATGGCCTGTATTAAAAATATATAATATTTGCTGTATATGTAAAATATACAGTAAAACATTTAAATGACTATAAAAAGAATATCAGGAATCTAAAACTCTTCGAAGCCAAATATTTCTGCCCTGTGGTAACCATGTAAAAAGGTAAATATTGTTTTGGGGCATTTTCTGTTGGTTCAATGTTTTTTAATTTGTGAAAATAAAACACTTAATCCATGAAACAGAGGTAAGAAATGACTCTTTTCCACACAATGTTTCATTAGGTGGCAAAGATACTTCATAAATACTTTCTAGTCCTGCTGAAGTGCTGAAAATAGATGAAATGCGATTAAATCTAAATAACATATCCTCCATACATTCATAACAGAAGCTCCGGTCTCTGCAGCTGTGAGCCATTTGAAGAGGCGATGCAGTGGCCTGGATCCCCGTCACAAAACTCAGGAGACGGAGCATCGCTTTGAGTTAGACAGATTAATGCAGGCTGGCTGAAGGACGGAGCGGGAGGGAACCGGGGAGGGAACTGGAGAGGGAACGCACCGGATCGCGCTCGCCTTCAGCAAAACAAAAGACAAAGGGAAGGTGAGGGACACAGAACGATGCAGCAGGACGGAGTGGAGAAGAAGAGATCCAACAAAAGCAAGGAGGGAAAAGAAACCTTAGAGGAAATTCAAGTAATACAAGTTTACTTTTCTACAGTTTAGAAAATTTACCTGTAACAAGTTAAAACGTTATGCAAAAATCTAAAATTATATTCATTTTATAATAAAGCAACATTTCTAAAACGTCTATTCTCCAGTTTTAGTTTGTTTTCAACTAAAACAAATCGATGAGCTCTTTTATCCATGTTAGCGACGGGATTTGGCTCCTTTGCCTCAGAAACAGAAACGCATCTGAATCGCCACGATGCAACGGCCTTCTGTTGGGATCGGGATGGTAGGAAATTTATTTTCCAGTCCGTTCATAAGCTGCGTTTACGCTAATCGATTAAATATTCCCCAGACGGGACTGGAAAATTGGTGCTAGCAGTTAGCATTCGTCAACAACTCGATTATCTATGATTGGTTGCACAACATAAATAATCACCCGGCTGGAACTCGGTGCACTAAATAAAAAAACATAATTTAAAGAAGTATCATTCAAGGAATCGTTACAGCCCTTCTTTGAAGAGTTTTATATATTTTTAACCAATTCTGCATCCTATTCATCTGCAAGATAAATATAGATAAACATCCAGTCTGGTGACTAATGTTTTTAATGTTAAAAACATCAAAACATTTATTTATCATTTTAAGCCGAGACGTACCTGGTACTAAAACTATCAGTGTCAGAATTCAATTAAATTGTTGCAATGAGAGATTTATTTATTCCAAGGCATGGAAATAATGTTTATACTGAATGAATTAACTAAAAATAAAATGAAAAGCACTCTACTTTTTTACAAAAGAGGACTTCCAGAACTATCCTCAGTCTTGCTTCATCAGATTCTGAGAAAAACTTTCCTTTCTTATTGTTTTTTTCCAAATAGAAAAACTGTGTTTAGCTTCTACTGGAAAGACGATTTGTGCAAATCAGTGCAGAAGCGATATAAGAGGACATGGACGAGGAGGAGAGGGACTCAGGGACCCAGAATGAAGCGGATGAGTGAATAACTAGTAAGGCCAGAAGGAGGGAAGAACGGGAAGAGAAGGTGGCAAAGCGGAGGAGCAGAGGGGGACAGAAGAGGAGCATGCAGATGGCTCTGAGAGCTGGGCTGAGGCTCCGGGGACACAAAGGAAGACATGATGTAGCTGTAGGGATGGTTGCTTCATTGGGCTGCTTGCGCTAGAAAAGAAGGCAGAGATGGAAGTCACTTTGTAAGCTCTGGGGCCTCCAGCCCGGTGTGTGTGTGTGCGAGTGTGTGTTTGGCGCCGTGGCCGGCCACCGGTGCAGCGTTGCATGGCGAATTACCCTGCAGCAAAGAGACGCATTCGGATCCGCTTTCCTTCTGTGCTCATTTTTGCAAATGTCTCTTTTCTTTTCTCCTTTTTTTCTGCAGACAACACTGTAGCCATTCTTCAGAAGCAATTATTGAAGCTGGAATGCCGTGTTTGTTTACCATGAAAGTGACCTGCCACTCAGGATTTCAATTATCATCCTCTCTGCCAGCGAACCCAATCGTACACACAGAACAATAACATCCAGCGTCGATAAGGCAGAACGCTCCGGCGCTGGCCACAGTGGATATTATTACATCAAACCAGATAAGACAACTATTACAACATTTGACATGTGCATGAGTAGCTGCTGTTATCTCACAGGAGGGCTGTCATCTGGGAACAACACACAACATAACAAAAGGGTTGCATCATGACTCCTATTAAACTCTTTTTAGATATTATTATCTTTATGTGAAAACAGAAAATGTTTATCAAAGACCTTTAGGTTGCAGGTAAGGCCTGAAAAATCAAACTCATCTGTGCAGATGAGTTGGTGTCCATTGGGTGAGAGGAAAGACAAGTCACCATTCATCACACACACACACACACACACACACACCCCTACCTAAAGACAACGGCTAAGAGAGAAAATGAAAACTCTGTCAGTCTGTTTCTATGATTTTGTTCCTAAATGTGAGCGGTGGCGGAAACTCTTGGGAATAATGATGTTACTCTGAGGGACGGGAGTGTTGGACAGAGCGACTGAAAATGTTTTCAGTTTTTCTGTGGTTCCTTGTTGTTCAAGTCGAGTTCATTTGAGAACGTAGCTCACCTGGTTGGGCTCATAAACGGGATTCAAAGCCGTTTTAAACAGCCAGCTTAGAACCCGAGCAGAACCTCCTGAGTGTTGATCAAATTACCGACTTCACCTGAATTCACGCCACATGATTAATATTAGTATGTCATAAGCAGCGTTTCCCCTTAAACCGGAACACCTTCAAAACGTACAGAGATGCTAACCAGTTTTTTTCCATACATGCTAGGCTACATGACGGTGCGACACTGTCTCCATGGTTACCGATGATTAGAGACGTACCTTCTCCATAATGTGCTATTTTATATAGTCCTAATTGTGTTCTTATCTTGTAGAAAGCAACCATTTGTAAAGTGAAATCGACTAAACACCTGCAAATCTGCAAAGCATTTAAGAAACTAACTTTAGATCACCTGACTTACAGGTGAGTCTGTTGAGGCTCTGCTGGGAGCAAAGTGCTGCTCAGTGAGCAGTTCAGTCGTTTCCGCTGGACGACCTGAGTCTGCTTCAAAGTGGCCTTTTGTGCAACGTGCTCAAACAAACGCTCAGCCTGAAGAGAGCGACTGCAGATGAGCAGCAGCAGAATCAGCAAGCAGAGAAATAAACAGCGCTTTCCTCCATCCAGCTGTAAGTAATTCGTTTGGAGTGCCGTGACTAATTCATGTGAAATGGTATCCATCAGCGACGCCTTAAATTGCAATGAAGCCCACTTGAGTAATTTGGCTGTTTTGCATGAAAATGAGGCCAAAGACGAAACAAACATTAAATGTTACAAAGATCTGGAATCAAACTGAAACCAGATCTCAAACTGGTTCAGGAAACTCATCACATTCTCCACTTTTATCCTTTATTCACACATTTATTATTTGCAGCAACTTCTGACAACTTGCTGAGACTTAAACTTCTTTTTATTTAATAAAAGTTTTTCTCAGCTTATTACATTTCTCACATACATTGAAAACGTGTCACTTTAAAACTAGAAACTTTAAGGTATTAGAAAAAGTAGATCCAGTTGTTGCCCATCTCTTCTGTCTCAGCACCAGAGTCTAAATACTTATTAAATATAAGTATTGAATATTAAATAGTGGGAATATAAAACTAAATAAGGAGTAAAAATGATATTTATGATGTGTTTAATTTCCCCCAAGCTGCAAGAAATATCTTCAATATTTCAAAGCCCTTTGGATCAGCAGCTGCTTTCTGAACTGTTTTAATCTAGAAACTCCAGCAGAATGTGGAAATCCTGTTTTAACAGAAAAATCCAGCAGATCTGAAAAAGGACCAGATATATGAAAATAAAATGGTATGTTCTGCCATTTTTGGTAAATTTACAGCTTAAACATAATTCCAAGAAAACAGCTTCAATAATGGAGTAAAGTAGAGCAAAAAAAGCAGCCAGTCTAAAAATAAAGTTTGGGAAACCCTTCAGACAGCTGGGGAATGATTAATCAAGAGCTCTTTAAAGAAAACGCAGCCTTTAGGGGAGATTTAAAACCTGTAATTTGCTGTAGTTTGAGTTATGATGTGTACAAAGCTGAACAGATTGTAAAAGCAGTGAAATAATTAAAGATCTGAAGACTTTATTTAAACTCTTATTTGGTGACGAGTGTGTTGGGAGAAGGAGCGGCCAAACAGAGTAAAAAACTATTTGGTAAAAAGTTTACTCAAGTACTGAGTAACTGATAAAATTATCAGTCAGCAGACAAAATAAAATATAAAGTTAAATGGAGATTTTGGTATTTTAACAACCAAAATTACAATAATAAAAAAAACAACAACAAAATCAAAGAAAGTAAAATTTTCCAAATCAGTTTCTTTTATTATAAAACTTATAAAACTTTAACAGAAACTGAAGGTTTGTGTCTGAGTCTGGTGGATTTCTGGTTAAAACATGTTTGTTTTTCATTCAGTGGGAAGAAAATACAGAAATTTGACTCAAGTAAGAGCAGAAATACTTCATAATAAAATGACTCAAGTAAAAATAAAATGCACCTCAAAAACTTTATGCAATTTAATGCAACTAGTTACAACCGTCCAAGTAAAGGAGCTGCAGGTGAAACCTGATTAAAATGCGTCTGATGAATAAACCTGCTGAGATCCTCAGAGACAAACGCCAAAAACAACGTGTGAAGAACAGAAGCTCCAATCGGCTGCGTCGCTGCGCCCGGCGCCGGGACCAGATGTGTCAGAACAAAACCCAGCTGAGGTCGCTTCGACGGCACCAACAGGAATCCAGAAACAGGAAGGTCAGCGGCAGCTGTGCTCAGGTTGTCAGAGGAAACCTTAAGGGACGAGCGTGAAAACAATAATAGGCCTGATGAGTTCCCTCCAGCAGCTGGTGGGGTCGTCACTCCCTTCGGATCGGAGAGCTGCAGCGTTCTCCAAAGTCAGCAGCTTATGGACGAATCGTAACTCAATGATGCAAATCGCTTCTGCTGTGCTGAGAGACCAATAACTCAGGTCAAGGTCGTCAAGTCACAACTTATTGTTTGGATGGCCTGACCATGAAACAAGAGGAAAAGATAAAAATGTCTAGTTTCAAAGGACGGTACCATGTGAGAACAGCCTGTTTTATGAAGATGATTAATGGTGAGCATTAAAACCTTCCTGAGGTTTCAGCCATTAGAACTAGTGAATATAGGGACGAACCGATCCTCTTCTTTACTTCCAATACCGATATCTGAGGTTTAGTATCGGCCAATACGATCCGATACGGAAGATCAGAGCTGACTTAAAATGTTACAGATAAATGCATTTGATAACTCTGCACCAGTACAGCTAATTAAATACACCAATAGCTTCACAGGGTTAGTCAAACATTTAAAAACAACTTTAATCCATTCAGTCAATTAGCAGCAGAACAGCCAAAAAATAAATGATAAAAAAACTTTCAAATGGATCAGAAAGTCCAATTAAGTGTGCAATAACCAATTAAAGTAAATATAGAAACCAAAACTGACAAATACTTCAGTGCAATTAAAGTAAATATAATTTAATAATAAATAATGAACACAGGGACAAACTCAAAGCATAGAATTAGACTGAATAGATCTGCTCTTACAGATCGGGGACTTTGTCATCGATACCAAATCTATAATTTTTTTAAAATATTGATATCGGATCAGTGCATCTCTATTAAAAAATAAAAGCTTTTCATTGTAATACAAGAAAAAGAAACATTGAATGTATTAAAATAGATCATAAATACGCAGAAGAGCAGAAACAAACTTGTTCTACCTGAACCTCAGGGAGCCTTTCGTGTTGCTAATGCAGTTAAAAATCAGTGAGTTAAATCTCTTATGAGCAGCTTTTTGAGAGAGCAACACCGGTAGCTGAAGTGCCTGGGTCAAATAAGGGCTGTGTGGGAACACTGGGAGTATTTTAGCTGAGGATTCTGTCAGAGAGCTGGAACCACACTGAGCTGAGCTCGTTGTCGATGCAGGCTCGTTTTTCTGCCCTCTGGTCAAACTGTTGAGCCGGCAGGGAGGAAATGTAAAATCTGACAACCCAGATTACAGCGGACTGAGGAGAAGAAAAGCACGAGGTTTTATGAATGGAGCAAAGTAACAGCAAAGAAGTTCTGATAAAAAGAAGAAGAGAATCATTTAAAACAGGATTAGAGAAACTATTGAACTGCAAAAATTTCTCTGAAGATTTCACTCAATCAAACCCTGCTTCTTTTTTTAAGCAAACATTTGTACATTTCAATTTTAACGGTTTTTCCATTTATTGTTCTCAAAACAAAATAGAATAATAGAGCACTATTAAAACAATACAAAGTATTACTTTCAGTTATACATTTAAATTTGGGATCCAATAAGTAAGTCTTTCTAGTATTAACAGTTTAAGTATTTTGCTGCTCACTAACAATGACTAGCATTGGTTTTAGCTGCCAAGTTGTCAACATAACGCACTAAATCTTAAATGTGCGCTTGATATGTAAAAGAAAAAGGGACACAGAGCTTTACTACTAACCTTCAACACTATGTATGACAACTAGATAAGGCCTGGAAAAAGTTTAATTAAGAAACAAAATAGAAAAAGAGAGGAAAGTAGAGTTATGCTAGCTTGACTATGACAACCTTAACATGTAGATGTGCTGCAGAATTCGGTGTGTTTCATTTCAGTTACACAATTTTTAAAAGGTGATAAACATCAACTCTAACAGATCATCAGCAGAGCAGATGTTTAAATTACGCTAATCTACCTCAGCGATCAATTATTAATAATTTCTAAATAAACGTCAAGTGTAGAAAGATAAAACTGTAACAGACTGAGTACTCTGTTCTTTATGTGGGAAATGTTTCGCTGTTCTTTGGTGTTGAATCTTGATATGTTAGTGGAGTTGTTAGTCAGTCGCTATGGCAACGAGTCAGTGTGTAGCATAGCCAACACAGAGCGAGAAAAAAGTGGTTTTGAGTTCTTCAGTGGTTTCTTTGCACTAAATTAATAATATCTACATCTCCAGGTTTAATTTTGTTAACGGTTTCAACGCTGCAGCGCCGCTTCAGATGGAAAGGAAAAGAATCGTCTTTTTGCCCTCCGACGTTGCATTTAATTATAAACAGTAACATGCAAATACATAAACCGAGTATTAGCTACCATTAGAAAGACCTATCAGAAAATCACTACGTACACTTTAGTTTGTGTTTAAGAGTTAAAGACTGAAAATATTTGGGAAATCTTCTGGTTATCAGGTTTTATAATATGTAAACATTTTCTCATGACATTTTGTTTAAGAATAAGCCAAAATGAATCAGGAAAACATGGAGATCTTGCTAAAGGTAGATTTTCCATCAGGTTTACCTTTCTTTTAGACCATGAAATTCTGTGGAAATAATAAAAACAATGAGCTCTACTCTTCAGGCCAACTTCATTTCAAGGCAGTACAGTTGGTAAGTAAACACTTGACAAGTAGAAGGCCTTTTTTCTCTGAAATAGAAATGACAGCATGACTTCTGTTTACACAGCCTTATCTGAGAAAGACTTCCTGAACAGCACATTTCTGACAAACCAAACTGGTATGCCCTTATTTTATCTTTTCTGGATAAGTTCACAGTGATTGGTTGAATTTTCAGTTTCCTGCTGTGACTAGTCAGTAATGGAGGCAGGAAGTCAGGAGGTGATTTAGCTCATGTTTAGTGCTATTCATGTTAGCATGCTATCGCTATCACCAGGTGTTAATTTCTCCCTGCCAAAGCTTTGTCTGTTAGTACATTTATTCATTTATATGGATTATAAACATAGTGATGATGGATTTTTATTACTGTTTAAACGGCAGGTTTAATTCTGAGAGTAATTTAAAGGGATTTTTTTTTCTCATTAAACTCAGGGCTGGACAGTAACTCAATAGCAATATGTATTGTGATGGACACATGGTCAATATCAATAGATAATAGCTGATAGAATATTCAATAATTTCACTAACTCCAGAACCGCACGGCATTCTGGGAGATGTAGGAGGAAGAAAAGCTTTAGCCGCAAAAACTCTCAAGATCAGCTAAGTTAGATCGGTGAAATCGACCAACTCACTCACTCACTCTTTGGTTACCTAGCAACTCACTCACTCTTTGGTTACCTAGCAACAACCTGCTGGGTAACTGGCGCAGCAGCAGTTTCACGTTTCCTCATGTTTCCTCAAAACGTCACTCCACCAGTTTGGCAGGATTTCAGAGATTAAAAACAATAAACTAATCAATAATTATAGATATTGGCCGATATGTTTAAGCTGCTTGGAATACAGGCCAAGACAAACAGAGAGTCTTTGGTCATGTAGTAAATCATGAAACATTTTTCTAATTGGGTTTATCGGAAATAAAACAAACACAAAAAGAAACCAGGTTGGAGATCAAATCATAACCAGCAAGAAGCAAAGTTCAGGTTTAAATAAAAGGCTTGTAGTCCAGTCATTATGGACTTTATGTTCATATCTTACTCTGGGAATAAGTTATGTGGAACCAAACATGGACCATTTTTAACTCCAGGCTTATTAATGCGGGCACACATGCAAGTGTTTGCATTTGTCAGAGACATCGCCTACCCAGCCAGGGTCACTTTGCCTCAAGACGTTGTTTATATTTTTATTTATTTTTTTCCTCCCAGGCTCACTCTCTGCTTAAGCTCTGAACCAATTTAACACAGACCGGGAATGTAGAGAGAAGCTTGACAGAGTCACTCAAATCCCCGTCTGCACTATATTGGGGGCATAGCTGGAGAAAAATGAGGGTAAGAGATAGAGGAGAGGAAAGTAGTGTGTAAGGCGGGGTGAGATGAGGGGAAAGAAACAGATCTACATTGAGACGAAGGGAGAGATGTGCGCTTATGTCTGGTGATACTAAACAAGAGCTGCTTGGCAAAGAGATTTTAGCACTTCTCTTGTTAGCAATTGGTATGCATCTTTGCACTAATCATTAAATGTATCCATTCAGCTAATTAATGACTACACATTTAACATAATGAATCATTTAAGTCTTAAGGGGCATTTCCCTGTAAAAGACTTGGCAACAGTAGAATAAGTATTTGACTAATGAGCATTCCAGCAACAAGGCAGTTGAAAGTACAAAAACACAAAAATACAAAGTCAGCATCAATTGAAACATTTTTCCAAGTGGAATCATTACATATCAAAATGTTTATTAGTGTTTTATTTATAATGTTTCTAAAGCAACTCTAACCAGCTGGTAACAATCACCTGCTAGAAACTTTGTTGTTTTGCTCATACAAATGACTCAAAGCCTTCTGGAGAGAAATGTTGAGGGCACAAACGTATGTCCTTCGGAAGTTGTTTTTGTCTTCAACATAAACAATAACTGAGGTAAAATTATCCTTACTGTGTTTACTCTGTGGATTCCAGTACAGGATGAACCCACCCGGTGAAAAACATATCAAAAGATTTACTGTTTCAAAGTAATGATGAGTTTTGTTGCATCACAAACAGCAATGTTTTTAGTTAATAGAAAAATTACAACATATTTAGCCCAAAATGTTCAACTAATCACTTTAAAGAAACTCCGTTTTTATCCAGTTTTACAGTTTTCTGGAAGATTGTTCCAGATTTGTGGTGCCTAGAAGCTGAATGCTGCTTCTCCATGTTTGGTTCTGGTTCTGATGCAGAGCAGAACCAGAACCAGAACCAAAAGACTTGAGAGGCCTGGAAGGTTTTTAACATCACAAAAGATAAAAGGCAGAAGAAACATTTGACACAGTCAGCATTAGCCGTACGCTGTTGGTGTCTAGTTTCCTTATTTCATTTCATAATAAGTCAAAGTTGCTTCTTCTAATCTGCTCATATTTCCCATTTCAATTATGAATGTGACCCTACAGAGGAGGCAGGCGAGCTAAGCACATGAAAGGCTAATCATCCCAGAAGCTAAATGTAGCGCCTTCAGAGTGCGGCTCGTGTCTGGGAAGGCCGAGCGATAGGCAGCGCCAGCGCCGTGACAGGCGTGTCAAAATCTCTTAGGCGTGAATAAACATCCACCTGAATGCAGTAGCACACGTATTAAACCTCTGAATGTCAGTGCAGCAGCATATCCAGCTCACAGTGTGTGTTTTTATGGATTAATAGTCTTTGAAAAGGATCGGAGTCGGTGCCAGAGAAAAGCAAAGAGGAGAAAAATAAAAATAAGTGAGTTATACAAAGAAATCAACATGATGATCATCGTCAATTAAAGACGGGACAAACGAACAATTATTCTGTTCCTCATTAACAAAATTATTTACAGCTCTACATTGACACAAAGTGAATAAACATCTGAATAAAAGCTTCCTGGCTTGGAAATTAATTATTCTACCTTTTACTAGGTTTTGTTTTCCTTTAACTTGACGGTGAATAGATGGTAAGTTTATATTTATTAATTAAAATTTGAGCACAGAATCCTTGAGAAAGCCTCAGTAAAGTTTCCAAACAGTGGGGGACGTCAGTGGTCAAAGAGCGCTCCTGGACCCTGATGTTTATGAGGAGGGGGACCAGAACCGGGCCGGGGGAACATCTGTCTGGGCCACGGCATCCAATCCACACAGCAAATGCATCCCAAGTAATGACTCTGTGGGGAAGAGATCTACCTAATGACTGCTGGGGGAGAATAACAGGACAAGAAGGAGCAGGATGGTGCGGAGTGCTCATTAATAAACACGCTGCCAGGGTGTAAGGAGTGTTTGTGTGCACAAGTTGACATGTTAGCAGTTCATCCCGGCCTGATAACCATGTTAACCTAACATCCAGAAAGTGGCTGGATGGCGGCTCTGATTTAAAGTGACCAGAAAAATGTGACTATTCTGCTGGAAACCTTTTATGTAGGATGATGAAAAATGAGTCACTTGGGTTGAAATGAGAGGTTTGTACTAATAAAAGGTTCGAATGAGTCAAAATGGAGGAGGTCAGGTGTGATGCTGCGTCACAACAAACACGTTTCATGTTTGGACTTTGGAGTCAGACGCTTGATATTTTGCATCAAAATCACTTTATTCTGTTGTTTTATCATCGCCGGTCTTGTTGTACAACAGTGGCTGAAACTGAGCGAGTGGCACCAAAATAATATGCAGTGAAGCTTCTGCAATCATAACGGAGGCTCACATGTCTCTGCTGAACATTTTGTGTTCAGTTTCTATTGACGGCTGATGACGGCTCGACGCGTGCTGGAGCCTCGTTCCTTTTTTCCTCTCCTGGTTACTTTGAACAATGAAATAGTGTCTTAGAATGTACTGTAATCATGTAAATTCATGATTCAGTAAATCATTCTGTTGATTTTTAACAGAATATTGTGTTTTAATTCATGAGATAATTCAGAGGTTTGTGAGTTTGGTGAGTTTCACAAGCTAGCTGGGCGCTAACGAGCGTCGCTGAGCTGTTTTCGTCTCACCTGAGCCCAGCCCTAACTAGGCTCTAACTAGTTAGGACTCCTAACTAGTGTCCTAACTAGGACACTAGTTAGGGCTAGGACACCACCTACAGGCCACTACGTTACATAGCAGAGTGTCTCTGATTGGTCGATGGTTTTCCATCTCCAGGGTCGGCCATGTTGGATGCGCTTGGCTCTTGTCGAACCCTCAAGACCCTCAAACTGCTTCAACTGCGCATCACTAAACGCGCTGCAACGCCCCTCGACTCGACGCGTGTCCACATAGAGTGAATGTAAACCTGATGCTCAAATCGCGTTTGGTGTGAACGCAGCATTACGATTTAATCTAAGGATGCACCAATTGCATTTTTATGGCCGATCAACGATTATCAACCTTTAAAAGCCTAACCTGCTGATTCCAATTTCAGCCCACACCAATATTATTTGTCTGAAATGTTGCTAAATATAGTAAGAAAGTCGCTGATTTTGCAACAGCGAGGCGACTATTGTCACTGTACAGGTTTAGACATGACCCGTCAGTCAGACCTTCACTACTGAGCAGTAGAGGACAGTGGCTGAGTCTTAAACCTTTTCTGATGTAGATGAGATTAGGAAATATGCGCTGATAAATCGGTGCATCCCTAATTTAAACCTGTATTGTCGTCTAGACGTGTCAGCATTTGATCTGCTAAAATCGTTTCAGTTTTAAACAGAATATATCATGAAGCATTTCTTGTTGACAAAATCGTTTGACATTTTGTCACCAAAAGAGGAATCCAAGCAAAGCAAACACAAACAGAAAAGCCGCCGGTTCGCTGTACTGTACCACCTCTGTGTACACAGCTGAAGTTCCAGAGCCTGAACTGGTGTCAGACGTTAATCCTCTTGGTGAGTGCAGAGCGTTTGTGTGGCCCAGTTAATGGCTGCAGTCACCAGAGGTTAGTGAAGACGGAGGGACAGCGCTCCTGGCTGATGCAACAACTGGAGCTGCGACATAAATCCTGCTCTGATGGGTTGAGGCTGTTCTTACATTGAAGGCTGTGAAGAAAATGGATGGCTGAAAGGAACTGGGAGAGATGTGTAAAAATAAACTACACTGGTATTTGTTGAAATCTGGAAACATCTTTGGGATTCCAGATTATTTAGATTTCTGATAACCAATTATTACATTTCTGACTCCCAGGATTTACACCACAGCTGCCTGCTAACACACAGTTCCCACAACCGGAAGTGATCGGCGCCATCTTGGTAGGCAAACGCAGCACAAAGCATAGCGGACCCACAGCTTCCAGACCAACATCAGGAAAATATGTAGAAACTCTTAACCAATGTGGAAGAGAAAGATACGTGAACAAAATGGCTGCTGTCCGCATCAAACTGAGAGAGAAGAAAAATACATCACATAAACTGCCTCCGATCTCAAACTACGATATATTTCACTACTTGGTGAAGATGAAGAGTGTTTACAACATGGAGGAGCTTCATACAATCAATGTTTAAACGGATTTATAAAGGATGTACAAACTCTGAGTAACAAGGTTCTGGCAGAGAGAGAGCATGTAAAACACTGCAGCTCCGTCTTAGCTAGCAGGTAAAAGCTGCACTAGCTAAGCTAATTTTGATAGTTCAGCAGTTAGTGCTACACTAAATATCACTGATATTTATCTTAGTATTTGTCAGAAAAATTATGTTTTGTTACTATTCTTACATTAACAGTTTTACTAGGGTTTAGTATTCACACCCCAGAGAAAAGTTGTTAAACTGTGTGAAAGTTTGTCCAAGACCTTGAAGCTGCAGCTGCTGCTTATCTTGGGATGGCCTGTGTGTAGCTGTACTCCTTTCCTTTCTCCTTTAGGGTAGCCCTCCCTTCACATTCCATTCCTTCTGTGTTTTGTAATAAATGACCAGTTCTG
>CAEFZY010015329.1:0-60769 GCA_903066815.1 Brachyrhaphis roseni
TATATATATATTTATATGTGAATGGGTTATGGTGGGGGAATGATGACAAAATGCAAGTCATTCTTTTTAGATATAAAAAAGTGAAAGCCATATATAAGTTTTCTCTCACTCTAGTATCATGAACTACTTTATAAAATTCCGGTGAAATAAATTAAGTTGGGGATTGTGATATGGCAAACGTTCAAGGGGAATGACTTCTTTTGTACGACACCCTAGGTGTAGGAGCATGGGTAGCTGAAATACAAGTTTCTCCTCTCAAACTTCATGGATCCCTTTGTAAGTTGGTTCATCAACTATAAAAAGATATTTCACCTTGAATGTTTAAATCCACAGCCAAGTTGGGCATTTATTTTGGATTTCACTCCTTTTTAATGAAAAATACTCCCACAGTTTATTTACTTTTTGTTCATTCCTTTCACAGTCAGAACTGGAGACTCACTAAACAAAGCCATTAGTGTGGAAAGCTTAAAAGCCTCTCTGTCACCTGAGAGGCTGCTGAGTTGCTGGCATTGATCATCAACATTTGCAAGTCCCTTGCTCATAAATTAGAGCCACTTTGTACAAAGCCATCAAAATATTACTGATTGCACCTTTAACATCAGCCACCAACCATCATTAGCATGTATGAACCATAAATCCTATCAGCGCAGTACGGGATCATTTAGCACTTTCACATCAGCTAAAGATAGTGTTGCACATTGGAATGAGCTGGGTGGAGAGAGGATGAGAAAATAATGACAGAGATTAAGTTTTAGTCACAGTGTGTTTGTACACACAGGAATTTAGTTATTTAGGTTCAACTCATATGTGCACAAATATGCATGTATGTTAATGACAAAATGTATTCAGCCACTTACAGATTGCTTCCGCGTCTTTTGTTTTTGGGAGTATTTTTCATAAAAAAAACAAAACAAGCGAAATCCAAAATAAATGCCCAACTTCACTGTGTTTTTTCAAGACGAAATATCGTTTTATAGTTGATGAACCAGCTGAAATTGTACTGAAGAGATCCATGAAGTCTGGCTAAGTTCTAGGCTAAATATTTCTGTCACCCATGAGCCTACACCAAGAAAGTCGTACAAAAGACGTAATAGGCCTAGAACGTTTCTCACACTTACACGTTTCAGCTCAAATAAATTTTTATTATCAGACAAAGATAACTTGAGTAAATAAAAATCAGAATATTCAAATGACTACATCATGTACAAAAACGAAAATCTTTTCAAATCAACCTGATCCTATGTGAAAATGTATTTGTCCCAAGATTTAAGCCCTTGTGGCAGACAAACCCAGATATGGCTTCAGAAAACAACTGATGAGATTTAAAGGCACTTAAGACATACATACTTAAAAACCTAATTCCAGGTATAATTTGTTTTGATTTGTGTCCCGTTAGATGTAAAACTAGCACAGCATTTTAGAAGAAGAACATAGTAAATGTCCTGAAATTGTACAGTGATTTATCAAGTCCAGAGGACCTCAAAGTGCTTCACACTACATTCAGTCATTCACACGCTATTGGTGTTGAGCTATGTTGTAGCCACAGCTCCCTGGGGCAGACTGACAGAAGCAAGGCTGCCACCAGGCCCTCTAACCACCATACCCACGGATATAATGACCGAGATAGACGAAGTGGGGGTTGAAACCGCAACCCCCGGGTTACAGGACAAACTACTACCTCCTCAGCCACCTTCACCCCTCCTACCGATCAGACTGAAAGTCAAATATGATTATGATCTTTGGATGCATTCCATCTTCAGAACCTAGATGGCTTGCTGTAATTGATAGAACCATGAAATCAGTTATCTACCAATATCCTGAAGGGGAATTTAATTTCTGACCATAAGCTCAAGTGTACGTCCCAGGACGATGAAAAGGTTGATTGGCAGCAATTCCAGGAGGAACGATTCTACAAGGAAAAGTAGGTAAAAACCCACAGTGATGTAAAACACAAGTTGCCAGTTATTAGGAAGTTTGATGGCAATTGTCCCCATTGGTGGAAGCAAATAAATTTAGGGTAAGTTTTGTTTGAATGCCTCTTTTCCTGTAAATCCAACAGTTATCTTTGACATTAAAATTAGTTGGAATATCTAAAACATGCAAATGTGGCTAAAAAATAAATAAAAAGCAGAATAAAAATTGTATATGGGCACAGTCTATGTTAACTTTTGTCAGCCAGTTTTTCCTTTCTTTTTTGTAATTTTCTACAAGTCATATCATCAAAAATGATAATTGCTGGCTCACAGACCGACTATCTGATCAATGATTTCTGTGTACAAATTTTCTCGTACATTTGCCTGGTGCATGTCTATAAATCATATGCGATTATGATGATCAGGCAGGCAGAGAAGTGAGCGATGAGAAGGAGGTAGGAACAGAGTCTGAAAAACACGCACGCGCACAAGCAGAACGACAGATGAAGGAAGGATGGAGGGAACCGGCGCAAAAGAGGGGTACAGTGGCATTACAGAGGTCATATTTCATCGCAACAAACCTCCAGCACTCAGCTGAAAAATGATGACGCTTCAGTAACATTAAGTTACTAATCACTCACCCACATGGCTTGTATACGTGTCTGCTTGCTTGCATTTGCTTTTAAAGACTGTATAAACATCAAGATCCTGATAACTAATTTCAGTCGTGTTTGTGTGGGGTGGGGGTTGGGGGGAGGGAGGTGGTTGTTTCATAAGCTTCAGAATGCTTTTATGGTTATGCATTTGCACCCTCATAAATCTAATCCACAATAAGCAGGTTTGTTTTTCTTTAATTTTACAAAAACTCATAGTTTCTGAAAATAAATTATAGTTGCTTTTTATTGGGCATATATTACTTGCAAATGTGCAGTTTTTTTGTGTTATATTGAATCAACAGCGTGTCACGACTGTTGGGTTTTCTATCACTCTTCTACAAACAACATGTGAAAGATAATTTAATTTTCACCCAAAACAATGATCATTCTGATTAGTGATGTTGAACTGCTGCTTTCCTGCTTTGAAGAACTGATATTTTGCACTACTTTTGATTCATGCTTTACTTTTTTTCTCAGCAAACAGCCTGTCTTGTAATTTCTTTGTGTGTTTTTTAAGCAATTTATTTGAATCTAATGGAAAGGATTTTAAAGCGTTCAATAAAAACAGGAGATTCAGTCTGTGAATATAAAGGACTTAATTATAATGTTTGTTAGTGCAGCAAAATACCAATGAAGGTCTTTCAAATAATCCCTTTGAGATTTTTCGATTTTAAGGAAGAAGGAAACTGCTTAGCAAAGACCAAAGAAAGGTCTTCAGCTAATGGCTCTTAATTTTTTTGTATCTGTCTGTCAAGCTATAAATCCTCAGTACTTTTCATTAATTCACAAGGGAATAGATTGTGTTTCTGTGACAATCTGCAGGGAAAATACTGTCTGAAGATCTAGTTATATTAGATCTTTGTCTTGTGCAGATGCAACACTGGTTTGCCCCTTAAATTTACAGCCTTTTGTGTAAGAATTGTTATATACACGTACACAAATTCTTTATATCTCTGGTGAAAAATGTTTAAAAATGTTTTAGATTAAGTCAGAAACTTTTATTGCAGTAGCAAGACCTTGTTAAAATTTTACAATACCATAGCACTAAGGAAGCAAAAACATGCAAAGATTTTTTTCTTAAATTATACGTACCACATTTCTTGGTGTCTTTTCTGTCAATACAACATTCCCATTTTGGCCAGAGGATCACATGTACACTGCTTTTGTCCTGCCTTATTTTCTCTTCTAAAGAGGTTTCTATTGGATTTATGTCTGAAGAATTGGTTGATTTTGTGTCTGGTGAACAATTGCTCTATTGATTCAGCTCTATGCTTTGAACCATTTTCCTGCTAAAAGACTCAGTGATAATCCATTTTCATATTTCAGCCACGGTGTTGATGAATGCATGTGCTTTAAGAAAGTTTCTGGGACCTTTGGAAGAAAAGCAACACAGACCCTCCACTTCACTAAACACTGAGAATGAAGTGATTAATCATTATTTGGATTATTTTTGATTTAAGCAAAAATGTTATGCTTATGTTTGTAATGGCAGTAAAGGCTTTTTTTTTGTATGCCTCCCAAACAACTGGTTGGCAATTACATAAAAGCCCAGAATTTTTTACTTCTTTTAAATTTTGCTGCCATGTTTCTTCTGACTGGAAGTTATATTAAAGCTTTGGAGCTGCTCAGCCAGATACCTGAATCTGTGGAAAGTGCAAAACATTGGGGTGATGGCAAAAAGATCTTCTAACCTCACCAAATAAATCCTCAAAATACCATACGAAACATGCAATTTTGGAACTGATTATTTAGAAGGGTGTAAACAATGTCAAACATTTCATTTTTTAAATAAAATATGAATAACCTTTAAAATATAGGTTGTTCAAAACCCATTTTGTAAACACTAGTTTAGATTTTTTTAAGAGATTCCCATCTCATTTTATAATGTACATAAACGTAATTTAAGTGAAAATTATTTTAAACCTAAATATGCCAGAGGCACGAAAAATGTTGTGCTTTGATGTGATAGCTTCGAATGGTTTTTCTGGGGATTTAGAAACCTCAAGTTGCCATTCTTTGCTGCAGTTGTCTAAATGTGAGAGTTTGGGTTCACATCCAGCCTCGTTTGTCACAGTTCCAATTGTTTAAAGTGTTTTTTTCTTTCCAATTTTATTTTGTTGTAGCCATTTTGTGACGTATGAGGATGGATACACAGGGTTACCTTACCTGAATTATTTATACTCTTATCTTTCCCTTTTACAAATGTCTCCAAGAATAATTGACCACTTTGTCAAGTCACATTAGTACTCCATGGGAATAAAAACCAATAGATTATTGATTAGATGTTCACCAAAACTCTGATGAGCTTACAAAAATCTTCTGTCCAATGAAAAGGGAATTTGCCTGTTGACATTTTAACATAATACTACCAGGGGTAAAAGCTGATTTGTGTGCTTGAGTTTTTATTTTTGATAACTTGCTCTCACCTTCATCAGTGTTAAGCCTCCCCTGGCCCCCAAACAAAGTTCCTTTTAAATCAACTCCAGCAGATGCCGTCGGTTCCTAATTCCAATGGAGTCTTCCAGTCCACAGCTCCAGGGGAGCATTTGTGTTGCAGTTGTGCGGCTCACCCTGAGGTTTGACCTTCCTGTTGAGGAGGTAAGGAGTAAGATAAATATGTCCTCTGGGGATCATTAAAGTAAATATGAAACAAAAGCAGGCAAGGTTGTCTGTGTCCAAAAACACAAACCCCCGCAGAACGTGTTCAAGATGCTGGGAGTTGCTACGGGTTACATATTCACACATGCAGACAGGGCTGCATTCTGCAACTTTTTAGCTTTTATTTGTTCATCTGCCCAGAACTCTCTGATGACCAAAACTATCTGCTCCAAAGCTGACAAGCATAGACTTCATTATGCTTAAACTCAACGTATATGTGGATATATGAGTGTGGTTGCGTGTGCATGTTTTTGTGTTTGAAGGCTACACGCGTGCACTTTGGTGATGACGGCTGCTGATCAGAAACCTGTGTGTTGATTGCAGATTAGGTCTGTAAGAAGGATGTTGATAGTGTGTCTGTGTGTTGATTGCACATCATATATATGCGTGTGTGTGTATATGTGTGTGTCATTGCTTGTGTGTGGCCGCTGATTGCAGAGTACTGCAGATCAGATGAAGCAAGAAATCGGCATTTTGGCTCCATCAATCATCTCTCGGTCCCTCTCCTCTCACCTCCATCTCGCTCTTTCCTTCATTTCTGGTTCATTCATTTTCTCATCGTTTCATTGCCCATGTTTCTATCTTTCTTTCTTTCCCTTTCTCTGAAACACTCTCATGATCTGCTTTTATGTTTTTCACACATGCTTTGGCTCCTCTTTTGAATTTGCAGGCAGACTGCAGAGATTTCACGGAGCTGTGCCTCACAAGTACAGGTGACATTTTTAACTTTTTCAGCACTTTCTCAGGGAGGAGAAGAGTGCACAACAAACTACACAAAGGTCACTTTTGCAAATATCAGAAGGCTCCAGATAAAATAAGAAGATAGTGTAATGCATAGATTTGATAATTACTTCAACAAACCTCTAAGTCTAAGATAAACTTAAAAAATGTTGTGAATTTAAATTGTAAAGCAAAAGAATATTTTTATTTTATCAGTAGAACAAAAGAGAAAATACTAATTCTTTAAGGGTATTTCTCATTTCACCAATAAAAGTCAACCAAACTTTTACACAATTTGCTGACCTTGACTTCAAATAATGTAAAATATAAATCTGAAAATGCATGTCTTGTTCTACATTGACAAATAGCATTTTGACAATTTACTACATGTAAAATGTTAAATTCTTATCAAAATTTAACATTTCAATCAAAAATGAAATATTTTTTGTCATTTGTAGTTGCTATTTTAAGTACAAAATAAATTAAAGCAGTGGTTCTGAAGTCTAATCTTTGCAGTGCACTGTCCTTTTTGTTTTATGTGTTTCCCTTTTACTACATACTTGACTTAAATAAACAGGTGATTATCAGGCCTCTGCAACATTTAGTGATATATTGAGAAGGACATGCTGTCATTTCAATCAGGTTTGCTGAAGCAAAGACATAAATATGAAGGACTGTGGGTCTATCATGCCCCAAAGGCCTCATTTTACAAGTTGATGACATAAGTTCATGATTGCAACTTTAGAAAAGAATAAACGATATACTTGTTTGGAAGGGTTGCCAGTACAATCTATAAGTGGTATCTGAACAAGATATCTAGATTAATGTTCCCTTAGTAAGTACTGCCCTGATGCACAGCGGCTTGTTTGGCCAAAATCAACTGCAGCATATCTGCTCAAACACCTTATACCTACTGTAAGGCATTTGAATCAAATGAAGGCCATTTGTCTGACAGCTAAAGCTTGACCTAAAGTGTGTTTTCTTCTGCATCATGAAGAAAACGGTTCCAAACACATCAGCAAAGCTACAGCAGGATCAATGAATTAAGGTGTTACAATGGCCCAGTCAAAGTCTGAACCTCAACTGGATTGATGTGTTGTGGTTGGACTTTAGCAGTGAATAATTAAAGGCAACAAAACTCCATGAAATGAAGTGATGTAAAGAAAACTGGGTCAATAACAATGACAATCAACAACAATGTTCATCTTTTTACACAAGATCTGTTTTTTTTTTCATCCCTCAAAAGCACTTGCTGTCAAGAATAATAAATTTGAGAAAATTCAGATGCCTCCCTAATGATCTTTTATGTTGGATAACATCTATAAATCAACATTAGCCCGAACTTTGGGGTAAAATTGTCACCAGCAAACTGGTGCAAGACAGAAATGAAAACACATCCTCAAGGGAAAAGAGAGAGAGAGACACTTATCACACACAGAGACACACACATGCACACAAAGGAAAGATAAGGACGGCGTAAAGGCAGATAAACAAGGGCAGGCGGAGTAATTGAAAACATTGCCATTTGGTATTTGGGATGATGATACACGAGTACTGCTGCCTGCTGGCCCTTCCAGTGAGTACTTAGAGGTCAATCCGGAACATTGCAGAACATTCCTCCACACTCTGATGGGAATCCCAGATCTTACCAGCGCAGCTGTCAATTATATCCAGATTTTTTCAACTTTTACTGGGGCCTCCATGCCACATCAATGCAGCAATACCATCCCTTCATCTATCTCTGTCCCACTCCCTGTCCCTCCTTTTCTTTTTTTTTTCTCTTCCCACTCTGGCACAATAGCAAGAACAATGCCAGGGTGCCACCACATCAAACACCATTGAGGGAGACTATTAGAGGGACAGAGAGAGAGCGAGGCAGAGGGAAAGAGAGACAGGGAATTACAGTGCGGGTCGAAATCTGATTGTGCATCAAAGCAGAACTGAGGGGAAAAACTTCCTCCTTAAACTGATTATATATCCATGAGAAGAAAAACCACAATGTCTCTCTCTCTCTCTGTGTGTGTGTGTGTGGATATGTCACTGTTTTTCTGTGTCTGACTCGTGGTGCCAACTGTCTACACGCCACCAGTGTCTACTTTTGCACGTTGCTATCAAAGCCATTTCTGTGGGATCGAGTCTTGCCATCCATTCTGTTTTTGCTTCTTTTTTTTTTCTTAAACACTTTACTGTAAACCATGCCTATGAGCAGCTTAATTAGGTTTTCAAAAATGTCCTCTAAGTCAGACTTGACATGTGTTTTTCTTGGCAATTTGAGCCATATTTATTGACACAAGCAGTGCCAGTTTAGATGGGTGAAGCCATATTTTCCCCAGAAGAACCGTTGGCAAAACAGCAAATTGTATTTCATGGAAAAGTGCATTTTCTTTTATTTTCATCAGGGGAATAAGTCATGGACTGCACAGTGGTGTAGTTTGTACAACTATTGACTTACAGTGAGGAGGTACTAATCCCAGCCGAGGGTCTTTCTCCATAGAGTTTCCCTCAGTGACTATTATGTAAGTTGGTAACTTCATTGCCAACATCCATCTATTCATCTATTCATGTATCAATCCATCATCTCCTTCTTATCTGAGAGGGCAATAATAGGTGGAGGTGAAGAAGGACAACAGCCCTTGGTTCAGATCCGGTTCTATAAAAAGTCCCAGTCAAAGTCTGCCATCAGATTCTCCAACTGAGAATCTGATGGCATCAAAATCACTATCCATCGATGGACTCCGTCCACATTGATTCAGCAAGTCAGAGATTGAAAAGAATAATTTGGCCCAATTTTTAATCTCCAGATGCATAAAGCTGGGAGAGACAACGCCCAAAAGACTTGCACCTGTAAATACAAACGTATAGAGCGAAAGATAAATCCATACACCACTTTTCAGATGGTGTTCATAAGAATTATGCTTTGTCTTGTATTTTTAAGTCATTCACTATTTTTTGTGGATCTGTCACATAAAATCTTAAATAGTTTTGCAAGTCAGAGAAATACAGATCAATTCAATGAATTCAAATATCATTCATGAAGAAAAACACCTTCTATTGATTATTTTCCTTTATTTCCGTTACTTGCGATGAAATGAAAACATCCATCTAATGAAAACATGACATTTAAAGTTAGAACATCACCCTTAAAAACATTTTAATGGAAGATATGCTTTATACCTGCTTACAATAACAAATAAAGATTGTCATTATCAAATAGTATTTTTAATCTGATAAACCATCAGGTCTCGTATTCTAATTTAATTAACCTGATTTCTACAAGTTATTCAGTTTAGTTTATTCATATTGTACCAGTTCACAGCAATTATTTTATTCATTCACTTGTTTCTGTTAACAAACAACATGAACTGGAAACAGGGTGTCAAATCTAATTCTATCAATTAAACACAAACAGCAAACAAATATATTTAGAAGTTCTCAAACAAGAACACAGAAAGTTGTCAGTTTATCGCAAACATATGGAGACACACAGAGATGGGCTTTTTGTCTGCAAACCTCCCTCATCCATCATCTTAGCTAATCTCATATGGGTAAGCTGTCTATGACGACACATGATGTTCATTTATCATCCGTCTTCAATGCGCTCAGTGTACGCACTCCGTTCTCATCCTTCTTCTTCCTTGTTGATGTGAATCAGTCTTGGCCTCGTCTTTCTTTTTATCACATTAGAAAGCCGTGTGAAACACACTTTTCATTTGGTAATTACGTGCATTACTCTTGTTTATCTTAGTGCTCATGCATATTTGAAAAAAAAATTATTTTTATAGCTCTGGCGGAAAAGTTTATCAACAGGACAAATGGGCTGATTGATCACAGGAATCAGGAGAGAAGAGGAAAACATATATCAAAGAACGCACATGATTCATGCAGAACAAGCAAACAGCCCGGTTTAACTAGCATGTGTGTGTCATTTGGATTTCCTGCCCTTACTTTTTTCAAACATCTGAATCAAAGAACTCTTTATTTGTTCATTTTTATGAATGTTAAAACGAAAGACGAACAATTTTAGAGCTGAATAACTAGTTTTACTCGTCATTGGAACTTTCCAGCTAAAACGCATATTTTTCTGTCTTTCTTCCCTGATCATTTTAATTAATCACAGCTTTTGTTTCTAATTTGCACATGTTGCAAACATTTGCAACTTAAAAACAAATATGTATAAATGGGGGCGGCGAAAAAAATCCGTTCTTAGACATTCGTCTATAAAATAGTCAGTTTTTCCCTCATTTTCATTTTGATCAAAATGCTCAAGACGTTGGCTGATAACATTTTGACACCTTAATAGCCTCCTTCATTGTAATGCTAATGAGATGGCCTTACCATGAGCGCTAAATCTTCAAAATTAGTGCTTTGGTGTCTGACGTGAAGAACAAGAAACAAAGTAATTTCTCCGATCTCTTTTAAGTGGCTTGCTCTCTGCTTTAGTGTTTTTTTCTCTCTGACTGAACCATATTTTACTAATTTAGAGGGGGTTTGTTGTTCATGTCATCCCCATCAGCCAAACCCTCCCCATCAAACCCCATCCTCTCTTTTGTTTCTTACAGCCTTTATGTTTGCCATGTCAGACTTATTTCTCTTTCAACCTTTTGCAGTTGTAAATATCCTTTTTGAAATGCTTTTAACAGTGCAAAAATATAATTACTATCTTTAAATGTCTATCAAAATAAAAAATTCAGATTAAAAATAAAGTAAAAGAATGGCACACTTACACTGCGGTGCTGGAAATGTATTATTTTTTTGCAACTTTACTACTTTAATGTTCCTTACATGGCTTGTAAGCCGCAAACTGCACTGATGGCTTTCCTTCAACAGTCAAATAGCTAAAGAGGGTGAACACTTGTGCAACTGCACTATTTACGTTGTCAGTCTTTTCTTTTCCCCTCTAAAACAGTTTATGGAGTGTTAATTACAGTAAGGTTTGATGTTGGTGTATATCACTGAAAAACAGACCTTTTAACATCTGTGTTTAGAGTTTTTATATCCACTAAGTGATGATCTCAAGTACATAATGCTTCCATTGAGAATGACTGGACAGTCCATGTCTCCTACAATCAGCTCGGTCTTTAACAGTTGCAGAAACTTTGACAGACTAAACTTTACTCGTAATTCTAAGGTGAAGTTTTTGTATGAAACCTGAAAAATCCCCGCTGTGTATATCCTGCCTTCCTCCCTTTCATCATTATCTCCATTCTTTTATTTTCTTACCAGCCACCCAACGCTATCATCATCCTCTCTATTGGTCAGAGGAGTGACACCGATATGCAGACTGGGTTTGTGCATGTCAATAGAAAGGCTGCACTATATGTGTGTGTGTGTGTGAGGGAGAAAAGGATGATGATGATGAATAAAGCTCCAGAGAGGAGGGAGAGAATTACCTCTGAGCATAAGGGAGTGAAATAAAGACAGGGAGAAAGGCGGAGAAAAGAGAGACATTGAGCTGGGAAGAGAAGAAGTGATAACACAACGTGAGTTTGGTGAGAAGAAAATGAAATAAAAAGCGACAAAACGAAGGCGAAGAAACGGGGTGGGAGAAACAGGATACGAGATGGGAAGAAAGAAGTTCTCTGGTCTGAGGTGTGAGCACGTTTCATGATTCCCAAGTTGTTTTGGAATCGTGAGGAGAAAAGAAAAAAAATAGAAAAATGGCTGGAAAGAGAGATGGATACTCCTTAATCGCATTTTCTGTGGTGTCTGCACGTTTTCTGAATCCCATGTTGCTGTTTGGCTCTGGGCAACAAATTGAGAGTAAAACTAGCAGCCGAGATGAGGAATGAAAAATTTAAGATAATATTCAGAGCTGCTCCCAGTGGAATGCTATTCTGATTCACAGCATATGCAGAAGGAGGGAGGAAGAAAGTAAGTAAAGCACTGGAGAGGACTGATATATTTCTGGTTGGAGAGGGGGTGGAGAAAGTAATGGTACAATAAAAAAGAGGGAGATATTTTGTTAAAGACCTATGCTATTTCTCAGGGAAAGAGTGAGAATAGTTTAAAAGATGGATGACAGAGATAATAGAGACAAAAACCTCTTTTTGACTCCACTTGTAAAGCTACTAAACACAATTCTTCGGCACAAGCCCACATCTCATGAATTCTCTCCACCACCCAAGTAAAATTGGTGAAATTTTGCCAGGTGGGATACAAAATGGCTGCCATAAAAATGACTCCAGATGGAGTTGTGACATCCAGGCCAATATGGTGAGGGACACATTTCCCCAACTTGAGGGGGTTTATGGGGACCTGGCCAAGTCTCCATTAGACTGTAATGAGCTCCAAAGCCCTCCAGTCTCATAAATAATACATGTGTAGATTGAAGGCTGCTCATGTTCAATTCAGCTTTCACACAGAAACTTTTACATACTAGTGGAAGTATGTAATAATTTTTTTGCGGGGTAGGGGAGGTAAATTATATTTAAGGATACAGGGCACCTTGTATAAATCATCTTGTAGTATATACCAATGGTTGGCAAGCACCTGCTTGTATAAACCTGTTTCATACCTCAATGCTGGCCAAAACTGGTGATAAAGTTTAAATACCACAATACAAGTCCCAAGTCATTGACAGAGTAGTCATGAGTTGATACTTTTCCCCCATTTGTATTTCTATTTTCCTTTGTATAAAGTGTCCTTCGTTATTTCTGATAATGCTGGCAGAAAACAAAAGAGCCTTAAAATCAGTTATTAGGAAGGCGTCCTGAGTCCAACATGTCACTCTCTGCTGAAGTTGTTAATAAGGGAAGTCTGGGGATTTTTGTGTTCACCTCCCTACCATCCTCCTCAATATGCATGATCAAGACATAACCCTGGGTCCTCATTCAGGCTTGTCAATCATGGCGCTAGTAATTTTAATCTTTACTTATTATTGATTTGACTGGATACCAACAGTTTCAGGCAAGTCGCTACTTTTTTGCAACTTTCATCTGACATACAAACACCAAAACAAACATGCGAGCACAATTTCTTGTCTTTCCAGAAAAGTTGCTGTGAGATATTAAATTCTGTTTATAAAGTGTCATCAAAAAAAATCTGTGCTCCCTCATTCACAATTACTTTATTTCTGTGATTCAGAACAAATAAATTATCATGTTAGAAAAAGAAAGTCTTTTTCAGGTTGAGTAAATACAAAATTCAGTTTTCAAATGATGATTTTTATCATCTGAGGGGGAAAAAAAGCAACATCAAGATCAACCTGAGCCTAAGAAAATTTATTCCCCCCCTCTGTTAAAACGTGAATAAACTGATTAATCACAACTTCAGGGTGCCGAGTGGAAGTTCACTATCAACTCCCAGGCCTAATGGCTGCCTAACAACAAGAAGTTGATTAAAATATGTCAAATAGTAACAAATCAAACCCAGATCTGAAGAAATTTAAAAACAGATGAGAAACAAAGTCATTGACATGGATTATTGTCGATCTGTCCCAGGAATTACTGGTCTATCAACAATACTCCAAAGGGACATCAAAGATCCTTCCAGAAAGTCGCAAAAGAATCATGAACAACATCGAATGTGTTTCAGGCTAAACACAACCTAAAAAGTCGAGAAAAACATAACTGTTAAGTTTGCTTTTGTTAATACATTTATGTTTTACATGTCTTTCTTGAGAGCAACCACAATCACATTCAGTGTTTTTGTCCACAAACTTTGATTTGTCCATTTTTATTCTGAAACAGGACATTATAGAATCCCTAAATGAAAAGTCCCTACATACTAATTACTTTGAAAAATCTAAAGTAGTTACGTTTTGCACAAAATGTCAGGGGAGAAAATTGATGTGATGCTGATTACATTGTTGAAAGCAATTATTTATGTATGTGAAGACATCCTCTGCAGATTCTCCTTTTTTGTCTTGACCTCCTGTAAACAGAGCTTTTAATATGGCCAGTCCGCCTGGTGTTCCTAATCATTTGACAGCATTTATGAGCGCTGCTGCAAATGGGATTTGTGGACTTTGTTTCCAACTTGATAAACACCAGCTGGTGGTACTAGACCCCCCACAAGGGTAGTTTAAGAATGCCCAAATTACTTAATGTGCTTTTTTTCCCCCAATTTGTGGGAGTTTGAGTACCTGGTATAAAAAGGTACACATTTAAGGAGGAACACATGCAAATTTCAAACAAAATAAAGTTTGAACTAACAACCATCTTGTATGGCAGTAGCAACCGCCATAGCACAATAAATCCTAATTTAGCCGATTAGCGGTTTCTTCAGCTCCAAAAACAGAAAGAAGACACATTGTGAAAACTGGAGAATTTTTTCCATTTCTGAAATTATAAAAGCAAATATCTTTAATTAGCTTCTTTTATTGCTGTGGAGGACAATGCCTATCGCTTTTCTTCTTCAAAATTTACTAAACAAATCTACGGTACAGTGACAATAACAGATCATTTTTGAGTTTAGACAATTTATTCAGATGGTTTTGTTGATAGATCTGTAATTAATTCATCTACAAGTAAGATGAAAACAGAGAAATTTGTCATATTTTCCACTTTAAACATGAACGACTTAATACATCATACAAGAAGTTGCACAATATTTCTAAAAGTTGTGGGCCACTTTCCTTTATAAATGAATTTGAGTAACATTTTGCCAATATGCACGAATGCTCTAATATTGTACTCGCCCATTTTAAAATTAGCATTTTAAAAGCACATTAGGACCAAAATTATTATATTTTAAAAGCATATTGTGGCCAAAACCTTTGGCACTGAAACCATTAAGGGTTTTGCGTCAGGTGGCTAAGTTAAAGTAAATACAAACACAAATATTACCTCATTTCAAATGTTTTGATGAGTATGTTATTGAAATAAAAATCAACCATTGTTTATTTTGTTAGGTTTGAGCATGTCCTCTATCTTTGGCCACATTTAGAGCAAGGACAGCAGTAAGCAAATTTTTTTCTGTTAGTAACTATTAAGAAAATCAATAGGAGTCTCGATCTTGATGTCATGTCAGCAACACCAATCATCAGAGAAGTCATTGCAGTACGGCGTTTGGCCCAGTAATTTGGTTGCCATTGATAAAATAGGTGAAGAAGAGGAATTTCTATGGTTGAGGATGAAGGACAAGCAAGTACTAATAACATTTATCAGCCCGTGGCAACTCGTTACCACAGTGGCAGTAGGCTTGTCAAGAGGGATTATCAAGTTCAGTGAGAGGAGGAGTTCCTGTGGCTGTGAGATAAAAATGTAAAAATTTTCTGTAGAAAAGCTAATATGAACCAAGGATTTGTCCAAAGGTCTCTAAATCAGTGATGAATAATCACAAAATATGTCAAAGTCGCATTGATGCTGTGAAGGCAGCCAACCAGAGAGTAGTATAATGACATAAAGCAGAAACCAAGAGAGATAACGCATCACTAAGGTGCCTTTTCAGGGTTTTACTGAAATTTTACATGTTAAAATAACTGTAAACCTGTTTTCATCAGCAGCAGATTATTTTGGAGTGTTTTTTTTTAAATAATCACTTGTCCAGTTCACTCAGTTTTAATGGGGGGAAAAAAGCACTGCTTTTACAGGAAAACTACAAAATAAGATTTTTATTAAAATAATTCAGCTAGAAATTAACTTTTGTGCAAGACTGAAAGGAGCATTTTCCTAACATCTGATGTGTTGATATGCAATTCACATCCAAGATATTCAGGCATATTTTACATTAGTCATAAATTTGGAAAAAATTATTTTTGTTTTTTCTTATACAGTATTTCAAGTCTTTAATCGTGTCCCTCATCATGAAATCAGATCTTTCTCTTTTTATTATGCACAGATCTCTTGTCTTACTCCATTATGATTTTTCCACATTCTTCCACATGTTATGTACCTGCCTTAAACTTATGATCTAGGCATATGCACTATGGCATGCAGCTTAAAGTTAAGCTCCATATATACTTTCTCAAGTATATATTCAAATGTTCTCGGCCTGCCTATGAGGTGGCTGCTGGTCCTCTTGTCACTTTACCTATTTTTTTTTTCACATCTGACTTTTTCTGGGAGAAAAGGCAGCTGTGTCCCATTAGTCATTTTATGCCATCCATGCTCAATTCATATCCACCACTAGGGATTTTTGTACCTCCTTTGATAAATGATTATTTAAAGTAGTTTTCTATGCTTTTAGTGTTCTGTAACTGTGGTTATATGAGTCAGATGTATATTCTTTTCTAGCTCTACTAGTTGGTTTGAAAAATATCCCTAAAAATATTTCTAAAATCCTCCCATAATTCTTGTCACCTTTCTTTACATTGACTTCTAATTCCCTTTATTGCTAAAAGCTCCGACATCGAATTTTCCCCTTTTATAATGAGCGTCACTCTGCGCGACTGAGATCGGATCTCTCCTCTTTATTGGCAGACACAAAGGAGGTCGGAGTAAAAATGACTTTATTCATTCTCAAACATAACATTATCTTGTTATTGCCATAATGTAGTTACAGAGGGAGAGGAGTGGATATGAAAGCTTTGCGGATAGCTCATTTGAACATCTGACCATGTGGTGTGGCACTGGAGACTTCTGCCACATGCCCTCTCGTCTCATATCTTTCCGGCTGCCTTCTGTAAACAATAATTATGAAGTTATCTCATGGTTCGAAGTTTAACTGTGCTCAGTGATTATATCTTCAACCCATCAGGAAGAATTGGGGAAAACAATTAGTTGGCTTTGTAAGCAATGTCTGGATTAAGACACAGGTAGACTGTGGGACGACAGTGGCGGCATGTGGAGCAGTTTGATCCGCGCTCCACCCTCCTGTGTCGTTGTGTCCTAGGGCAAGATACTCCACCCACCTTACCTGCTGGTGGTGCCGCTGCTGCATGGCAACTTCATTTCTGTCAGACTGCCCTCGGGCAGCTGTAGCTACTATCTCATTCACGCATCAGCATGTGCGTGAATGGGTCCTCGAGAATTCAGAAAATACTATATAAATGCAAGTCATTTACCATTTATAGACATGAGGCAAGGCATGTCTGTTACTCTATGTTTATATAAGAAATAATCATTTAAAAATGCAGTCTGCAGTTACTCAGGTCAACTTTGATATTGGAATTTGCTTGAAGATCTTAAACATTTTGATGTGGCAAAAAAGCAAAATCAAATCAAATCTGTAAAGCTGCATCATAGCAGCTTGCAAGTTATTTTTCTTTTGTCTTTCAAGACAAGTGAACGTCTTTTCATTTCTCTTTCTTTTCGAATGACTTTTTACCTCTGACCACTATATTTAAATCAGTTAATTTTCAAGACCAACTTGAGGTTTTGAGACAAATTTGATCAAACTTCCTTCAGGCATTTTGGTTATATGCTAATCTCAAGAGCAGGACGGATTGCCCTACAACTTTTGACAGTTGTGCCTCCGGCTATGACCGTCGCTGCGACAGATCCAGGAAATTAATGGAGACATGGAAAAAAAAAAGTGAAATTGAAGATGTCCATGATGCGCCACTGAAAACAAATGATGAAAAGTCATTTTCGGATGGCTCCTCTTAAACGTGTCCCATTAGCAGCAGAAACCTAATATTCCAGCCTTTTCCCCTTTCTCTGGCGGTTAAGAGGTTCACAAAGAGCATGATTGGGCAATCAAGAGACAAGGATGGAGAAGAGACAGAGGAAGAGAGGGAAAGAAAAGATAAGGAAGGCCTGGAGTTAAAATTACTTCATCTGCCTCATTACATACATGGTTTACTCATTTCAATGCAGTGAATAATGAATTACTCTTGAGACTTCAATTATGTCCTTAGGAACAACCAGTCGAATCTCTTGTGAATAATATGTTTCAGTCGGGCTTGTATTGAAATCTTTTCCCATTGTAGTAAGTGGAGTTCAGATGTTTTGTGTGACGGTTCTGTTATTGTCAGGCAACCTATTCAGGGGGCTTGGACGAGATTCAGCCACCAACCAACTTAAAAATTTGAATAAATTGATCTAATTAAGTTTTTAAGGGGTAAAAACTGAAAAATTTGGTAAATGCACAAATCAAACATAATAAATGTTTGTTTTCCAATGAAGTTTATTGTCTCTGAAGTAATCTGTTTCTGTGCATTTTACTTTTAAAATCATGTAACGCATCACATTTTAAATAATGCATTTCATATGAAAGTAAATTAAAACCATCAATAAGAAGAACTCAATGCTGCCATTGTATTTTAGCCATTACAGGCAATTTTTAGCTATTTCTCTAAACCAGTCAAGAAAGTTACGTCACTTCATTTATTTAACTGCAAGGTGCATAAATTTTGTCTGAATGGGGCAATCTGGACTTTTAACTGCTGGCTGCATGCACATTCAGTGCTTTGAAATAGCATTCATAAATTCTTAAAATTTATTACATGCTTCAATGTATTTTATTGGGAATTTATGCGGTAGGTTGACAAAATGGCATGTAATTGTCAAGAGGAAGAAAATGGTGCATGGTTTTGCAAACATCTGAAAACAGGTGAAGTCAAATAAACTGCAGTAACACCATTGCCTTCAGAAGTCAAGAATTAACAAATAGAGTGAAGTGTGCAGTTAGCAAATAGCAAGACAGCCAAGGAACACACCAAACAGGTCATAGTCATCCAGTTGTACAGAATTTAAAAGCAGGGTTTAGTTATAAAACAATATTCCAAGCTCAGAGTATTTCCTCAGCCAGCCACCATCTGAATATGGAAAGCATATGGCACAACTACACACCTACAAAAACCTAAACTGACAAGCTGGGAAAGGAGAGATTGAGAAGCAGCCAAGAGGCCTAGTTTAAGCCAAGTGGTAAAATCTGTCTGCAAGACAACCATTGCTCATGCACTCCACTAATCTGCCCTTTCTGGAAGAGTTGCAAGAAAAAAAAGTTGTTGTGGAAAGAAATCCAGAAGGAGTTTCACTTGCAGTTTCCACGTACTGCGTACAGGACACAACCAGTCTCAAGTGGTTGTCCTTCGTTCGGGACATCACCCATCTTAAACAACAGAGTGGTTTTGTTCAAAGATGCACAGCTCCGGTCTTTGCCCTGCAACTTTTCAATGCATCCCTGTTCCATTGAGCCTGAACAAAATGAATAGCACTTTGCCAGTCCTCTGCAGAGCTCAATGACACACCAATGAGAGAATTAAGCCATATGATTCAGGTGTCTTGTAGCAGGCATGCTTCTCAAAGTAGTAGGATTGTAACTCTGGAGGACAGGACTTGGACACCCCCAGTTTAGAGCAAAGCATATTCACATTTTTTTACTTTGACTTGTCCAGTCAAAGTAAAAAAAAAAAACAAAGTCCAATTCCAAAACTGTGGCCAGATTTGACAATGGATGCTCAAAGTTTAGCTCCATCCAAGATGAAAGACCTTAATCTAATTGGAAAAGAAGATTGAGCAATGATTTCCATTTATGGAAATTTAGAAATACTCAACACATTTCTACCTGGTGCAATGAAAATATGCTGGCTAAAGTCAAATGTACATCACATGTTTTAAGCCATTTACTAATTTCCTGGCCTTTCAGAATTGTGCACTACATTTGGTTGGTGTATCCCATAAAATTGTAGTAAAATTGCCAGGGTGAACCCCACCTGTCCCACATTGATAGATGGAGATAAGCCCCCACCCTCACAACCCTGCAAAATAGTTATTCTGCCTCACCCTAGAGATATGATAAACAAATTATGTTGTACCAATTCAGTTATTGTTTCATGACATCTAAAGAAAACATCTCCTCTCAAGATAAATCCACCAAATCAAAGTAGATCTTCACTTCATCTGAACTTTATTTAGAGCTGGGATCATGTTTTATGAAACACAATTTATTACCGTTGGTTCATTTAAACCATTCAACCATTCCTGTTGAAAATTCCACCTCCATTTTATTTTC
Organism: Brachyrhaphis roseni; assembly: GCA_903066815.1. NCBI lineage: Eukaryota > Metazoa > Chordata > Actinopteri > Cyprinodontiformes > Poeciliidae > Brachyrhaphis > Brachyrhaphis roseni. The sequence goes on from CAEFZY010015329.1 coordinate 19,787, forward strand.
AAAAAGAAAAAATTAAACATTTCATTTCATGAAATGGCTTTATCAGAACCAATGAATCCGAGAACATCAGTGAATTTATATTCATAATTAGTGTGAGTGCCTGCAGACCACAAATGGATTCTCAATGGAAGTTTCTCTAAGTGCAGCAAAGAGCAGAATCCTAATGTTTGTGTGCACGTGATTTGTCTGACTGCTGCACACTCAACAGTAACTGGAGAGCTAAATGTATTGAACTAGGCAGAGTGCAGAGACGGAGTGAAAGAGAGATGCTCTAATTGCAGAATGCAGTTGTTCATCCTAAATGACTGGAACATCCTAATCACTTATCACTGATTACACTTCTCCCTCTCTGTCTGACTAGTTGATGGCAATTCTTTTTTCTTCTTTCTGGCTGATATCTCAAACTGGTAATTTACTATTAGCTTGCTGGCAAGCTGCTTGGCCCTCAGTTTTGCTGCCTGACTGACCACTGGGCCACATAACAACCTGCTCAGTGGCCAACTTTATAAGCAGCTGCTCGCCGGTTTGATTAAAAGGATATTTATGGAGTGCAAAGGGGAATCTTAACCTGAATTGTATTACCTTTCTTCTGAGTGAGGGGGAGTGAATCACCAAGCTAACATTTTCATTCTGACTGGATGGAAGTGAGGGGTATAATGGCTGTAATAATGAGTAGAAATGCAACAGGAAAATGAAAATGGAAGATCTGATTACTTGCTTTGGCAACTGAGAATGGCATAATGTGTGTAATAACATCAGAGGATGTAACAGCAATAAGAGTGAGGTAATGCAGGTTAGTACACTGGCTAAAAGGTGTAATTAGAATAAAAGGACAGATGCTAAAATATATTAATTTCTGATGACTGTTGATGTGAAAACCAGCAGGATATCACACTACTTAGAGTCACTTGATAGTTTAGACTGGTAGACAGATCAGAAGATCTGGGAAAGATCCATCAACAAAATATTAAAATAATGAGAACTATAACAGGGTTTATGCAGTCTTGAAAAATGTGTAACTTCTTTTTACCTATTTTTCAGATCTGGATAACTATATAAGAAGAAAATATAGCACTAAAAATGTTTAATTTTTCCAGACATTATCTCTTATTCCATTTTTTAAAAATAAATCTTTATTTGCTAAACTGCTGCAGTGATTTGTAAACCTCCTAGTAAAAACCCTCAAGGGGAAAACGGTGTGGTTTTCTTTCCGTTTTATCTAAACAACAAAACTGCATTTTTACTGACAGAAATAAGTTATTAAAATTCACCAAAGGTGCTTTGATGGATGTACGTGTAGGGTAGGATAAGTTCATTCTGACAAATTGTGCAAAAAGTTGCTTATTGGCTCTTTGCCATTCTGTCAAATCGGTAGCCAACTTCAGGTAATGGATAATTTCTGTGATTGAATTCCATATAAACATGAACAAACTGTTCAAGTCACAGCAAAGTATTTCTTTGACATTAGATTATTGACCATGTAAACTCCCACCATTGTGAGATCTGATCGACTTGACTGTCAGATATAGCTTGAAGTGCTTCTTTCTAGCACTTTTTGCTAAAAAGAAGCAGCAGCAGCAGCTAAAGTCCCCTTCACATTCTAGAGAAGAGCAGTGCATTCTGATCCAAATTGTTTATATAGGTAACAATGCTTGGAAGTCTAAAAATGACTATGCTTCAGAGACTTGGTGCGATGGGATCACAGTTTTTAGCTAAAAACACAAGGATGTTTCAATTTCTGTGCATAATTCCTTGTCCAAGTCATGTCCAACAATTTAAATATCTGATTTCAATTGGTGTACAGGACGCCGTGCTCTGATGGTTCTGTACTCCATACAGAAACTCCCATTAGTTAAATCCTTCTATTATTCTGAGAAGCTGATGAAAAAACAGATGGACTTTCCTCCTCCATGATGATGGAGGTAAAAAACCTCCCATGCAAACATTTTTCTGCAAAAAGAGCCACAGTTCAGACATAAGAGTGGTTAGGAAGCTGCAGGGGAAAAATCCTATTTGACAAGAACTGAAAATGTAGTAAGATTTTGATTGCATTCGCTTTAAAATTTGATTTTCTATATTTGCCTTGAACCAGCAGTGCTTGAATTGCGTTGGAAGTTCTGAAGACTATACAACAGTGCTTTATGCTGCAAAACTCCACTATTTGGTGGACTTTTTTTTTTTTTTTTTTAAACAGCAAGTGGCGCTAGATTATTGCTTCACCACATAAAATAAGAACAAAAAAATCAATTAATTCAGAGGAGCAACAAGAAATAATGTCACCAACTTCCTGATGTCCAGAAAGTTCCTCATATTGAGACGTGGAGACATGATTAGTTTGTAAGGCTTCTTTTTTAACACTGCCCAGAGCATATTCTGTTCCACATAAAGAGGTAGGATCTGTGTTTGATGCACAAAGCAAACTGTTGCATGCAAGGCTCTACAAAGACTTCTTGCTGTGACTCCAGCCCAGCAAATGTTGTGGTCATCCAGTAAATTATAAATCAAATGTTTCATTCTCGGCCTACGTGTCAAACAGGAACACTTGTAAAGATGTCTGACCGCAGTTTGAGCATGTATGCAGCAAGTACTGAAATATAAAGTTAAATTAACACGGTGTGATCAGTGAAAAATCCAGATTTGAAGAAAATTCAAACAAGCCGTCAAAAAGTATGCAGGCAGAATGTCCAGTGATATTAATAATACATCACATGTACAGTATACTACACACTCAATAAGAACATGAGGGAGGAACTGATTTCAAGGAAATTGATTGATGCTGTTTGAAGAGGTCCAGATGGTGTGTGTGCGTGTGTGTTAAACAGTACTCTCTACAGAGAAACACAAACACAAATGCGAGCACACACACACACACACAACACATCCAAAAAATAAACATTATCCTTCATCTTTGTTGAGCTCACTGTAAATTGGTTCCTCAAGGACACTCTTCAGATGTTTTGCTAAACTATGCTTTCCAAGAAATCCTATAAAAAAAATTAAAAAACTCATATTGCTTTTGTTGCTGGCATCAACACATCATGATCAAATGGAAAAACACAAAAACAAGTGAAATCAAGTAATTTACTTAAGTTTTGATATTTCAGAAAATGTAAATTTGGAACAAAAAAATAAAATCTAAAAAAAATATAACGAGAAACACGTGCCTGTGCACATGCTTTTTTTTTTTTCTATCTTAGCTGGAATAAACAAATATTCTCACAGCTGAAGACAGTGATTCAACCAAACTGCTTTCCCTTAATCACAGCTTATTGTTAGTCGGGAATACAGTTTTATTAAAACTGTAAACATTGTGACTTAATAGTTATGGATCTAATTGGCCTCCTTTGCTTTACTGGCAGTGAGACTGGGGCCCAGTTTTGCTTGAGATTTAAAAGAATTTAATAGAATCTTATTGCACAACTCTTTAATTAAGCCACTGATGAATTAAATAAACATCATGTCAATGAGTCAAATCAACATGTCTTTCCACTGGTATCCAACTATGTTGTGAGAGATACAGAAGCTAGTTATAAATAAGTGTTAAATGTTTAATAGGATAGAATACAGCTCCTGCATAGTATACCAAATTATATACACAATGTATATAATTACATGCACAAATTAATTTGTCACTTTGCATTCATTTTCTATATCACTAATTAATCCTTTCTTCAATCTAATTCCTGACTTATTCCTGTTAGAAAGAGAGTAAAAAATCGAGCTGCTTGCATTAAGCTGTTGCCCACGGCCCTCCAGCTGTGTGTGGCTGTTTTTTTTTTTGTTTTTTGTTTTTTTCTTAAATATGCAGACTGCATGTCAGTCTCCTGCTGAGGAGCTCCGTCTCCGTCTGACAGTACAAGTTATGCCTTTTAGCAAAGCAGAATTGGCCTCAATTTTGTGCTCATTCCTCTGATTTAGCGGGTTTTTAAAAGTACAAATTAGCCAGTTAGGAATCATGAGCGCACGTTTTTCCAAGGAACATGGAGTGATTAAATAAAATGTGAATAAAAAAAAAAAAAAAAAAGGTTTATAGCTTTTAATGAGAATATGAGGTTTGTCAAGATGATTCATCAGCGTTTTAGAAAGTTCTCAGACCACAGGACTAACTTCATTTTCAAACACTTTAAACAGCAATGAGGAAATACAAGAGTGCAAAAAAACAATACTTTATGAAGCCATAGAAGTACAAAAAGATAAATCAGTCTGATTTTAAAAATTGTGAATATATTTTACAATTTTTAAAATCTAAAAAGGACATATATGTTCAACATTATTCACTTTAATATCCCTAAAAAAAAGTCCAGTGCCATCAGCTGTATTAGAAAGAAGCAAATAAAATACAAAATTATTTTGTATAATTTTGGGACAAGGAAAAAAATCCCCAAACGTTAAGCATCACACATCCCAAGGACTCATCCTCTGAAAATGGAGGTTGGCAGAACTGCAGGCCTAGTCGGGTACAGTTGTCCGCCTAAACTGAACATTAGTCAAGAGTCCTGGTAACAATGGAGGAGCCGCACAGCTCAGGTGGCAGAATCCATCGTAAGGATATCTACTGACCACACACTTCATAAAACTGCCTTATGGAGAGAAACATGGTGGAGGCAGCATCTTGCTGTGGGGATTATTTTTTTCTGCAGGGACAGGGAAGCTGGTTAATAAAATGAATGGAGCGATGTTAAAAAGAAAAACAAAGAATTGAGCAGATGTTCACCTACGAGCAGGACAACAACCCTAAAGATGCACCTAGAAATACAATGGTTTAGCTAAAATCATTCATTTATCAATTCAATTCAAATAAAAAAAAATCTTAATTGATCCCAAAGGTAAATGGCTAAGTCAAAGTTGCAGATGCTCCCCATCCAATGTGACTGAAATTGACATATTTTGCAAAAAACAACGGAGAAATAAATCAATCTGTGCATTTGCAAAAATGCATATCTCGAAAACATTTAAAATTTTGCAACAAACGAATTATTTTATTATACTGATAACCTAATAACGTAAATTAGTATAATCTGGATACAGCCGATATTTATTATTATCTAATAAGAGTCTTTCTGGTTACATTTTGTATGGAAAAAGATCAAATACGTACAAACTTTGGGGAAAAAGTAATCAGTGCAAGTTGAAAAAGGGGTCACAGAGCATTTTTCATTATGCAGCAGACGCAGACATTAGCCTTTTGGTGTTTTCTTTTTTTTTTTCCACCATGTCAGTCTCACACAACCGTGTTTGTTTTATTAAACACAACATCCATATTGCTAATTTAAAAGTAGCCCTGCCCACACACACACTTGCCCATATGTGCCTGCCTGCATTCACCTGTTCCTTATAAAGCTAACTTAGTGCAGTTCTCACTTGGCTGTATCAAACCAGCTTGTGTGTGTTCCTAATTTGTTAAAATACATAGCTGTGAGCAACGTAAACTTATAAACATGGGCCCACCGGAGACCGTTTTATTGAGTTCAACAGAGAAACTTTCCGACAGCGATGGATCGCACAACATAAACAGCACAATGAAAACAAATACATGTCTGCAACTAAATACCAAACAACCAGCCTGCTATTTTCTGTCTCTGTGTTCGACATTCGAAGTAATGCAATAAAGATTTTGTTTTTAAACTGCCCTAAAGCTCAGGGGAAAATATGTTCTAAACCAAGAACTAAACTAATGATGTGCAGAAATTATTATTCATTCTTGTGGACTCACTATTACACAAATTAGTGAATTTTGATAATACGTTTTCAACTATACCACAGTTAATTTCAATATATTGCATAAAATACGTTGTATCAAGTCTTGAAAATTAGTTTTGGGTCTAAAAGTGAATCAGTATTAATATTCTGCCATCTTTGTTTCAGATTTTTTGAATAGATGTAACTGTTTTCAATTAATCCTGGTCCCAAAAACAAGAAGGCCTTCACAAAAACACAGACAAGAAGTTTGCCGGTTCAGAATAAACTTGCTGGTGTTGTAAAACAAAAAAAATAAAAATTACTCCGCTGGAGGTGAAATAAAAACGGAAGCTGGATAATAACTTCAACTTTCAATCATGTGAAGGAGAAAAGGTAAAGAAGTTCTGATGTGAATTTGGACTGTGCAAACTGTCGCAGAAAGATAGAAATGACCAAAAGTGTGTCTTTGGTTTTGTTAAATTGGAAAACTTGAGATATTGTCTGACATGCCGAGCGGGTTCTGATATTGAAGATTTGCAGCCTTTTCTGTTCAAGTACGAACAGGGAGCCGGGGACCAACAGCTGCAGCTGCTGGTTCAGCTGCTGTTCCTGTCACATTTTTCCTTCTGTGTGTTACTTCTTATTGAACTGTTTGTTGCTGATGAAGCCCACCCTATAACATTAACAGATAGCCAAAAACATCTCATCTTTATCAGTAAACCAAAGACAAATGAAGCGGAAATGTTTCTGCGGTTTGTATTATTTTTATTAACTTTGTATTTTTTTGCCTTTAACTTTCTGATGAATAAGTCTTTGGGGATTGAACCTGGAAAGTTTATATTCATGTAAAATGCAACTTAACCTTGGTTCCTCACAAAACTATGTATTGCGATCAGTCATTTTTTTATTTCTTGTGAAAAAATAATTGCCTATTAAAAATCTGTGACTTTTAGATAACCTCAATCATTGTTAACCTGAGTATATTTTAGTAAAATATTTAATAATTTATCTAATAAATGAATTCAAAGCATATCATTCATAAACACATCACACATTTTAAAAAAATAATTTGATAAATTTATAATAGCTTAATTTTTTTAGCTCAGTTTTGTTAAAACAGTTCTATAAACTCCCAGGTTTAGCCATGAGAGATAAGACTCTCTACCCAGGGCGCCATTGTTTAATGGAGATGTAGAAACACTTGAAAAAAAAAAAAGCTTAAAATGTTATCTTCATTCGGTGCCAAAAACAAATTTTCTGTTTATTTTTGTACACCCAATCAACATGGAGTCGAGTTGTGCAAAATGCAATACCAATCACGTGTTAGAAAAATAACTTTGGTTCTGGTAAAGTTCTATTTTCCACTCTCATCACTAAAAATTAACATAGTTACAGCTGTTTTAACTGATATCTTCCCTTTTATCCTTAGATTTTAAACAAATATCAGATACTAATTATTTATTATTTTCTACAAAGTTTTGGTTAAATTTGTATTTTGTTTGTCCATCCTTTTCTGATCAGTAGCAATGGAAAGACTTTTCCCTCCTTTAACAGAAAAAAAACAAACTTTACTGAAAAAAAAAGTGACTGTACAGGTCATTAAGTTAAACCACATTCTCACATACACACACACCTTGGCGCAGGCCAGTTACTGCTCGTTAGTTGAGGTAATGTTTATATAGCATTATCCCGTCCCCCACACACACATCCATACAAACTGTTATACATGGCTCCAACATGGGCACTCAAAAGTAAAAAACAGAGACATGGAAGGAGGGGAGCGAGCAGAGATCGAGATGTAAAGTTATATTTGAGTCAGATGTAATAGCTGTAATTATATTGGCGATATGGAAGGCCTGAGTCTGGGTCTGCAATGTGCATGTGTGCGTGTGCGTGCGTGTGTCTGCATTTGAACAAAGGGCCGCTTGTGTCAGGGGCCTGCTCACTGCAGCTCTTACCGTAATGATATTCCAACGCTTGCCGTTAGCATGCGTGCATATGTCTGTGTGTGTGTGTATCTGCATGATGTTGAGTCTAGAAGGGAAATGACTACCATGCCTTGCCAGAACCCCCAACCCCTCCTCCTCACTCCCTGAACCACACACACACATATGCACGCGCGCACACACACTTCTACACCACACCCCACGGTCCAGTCTTACACACTCACACACACACACAGGGGATTAGTTGTACCTGCATTATGCAGTTTGATATTTATGTATGAGGGGAAAAAGATGGGGGTGGTCATTTCCAGACTGATTAGGTGTGTGCGTAAAAGTAAGACACAGAGAACTTGCTGTCAACGTCTACTTCTGTCATCTGCTTTTCTTTCCATCTCTTTCTTTCTCCCATATCTTTTCTCTTTCCCTTCTTTTTGAATGGTTCTTTATCTTGTTTCCTCCCTCCCTTTCTTTCTATTTCTTTTTATTTATCAAACAAAACGGGTCTCTGCACCGAGTGTGACTCTGCGCGTCTGTGACGTCATTAGGTATGTGCACGATCCAGATGGATTTTCCACAGATGATCTCCACGATGGGTGGATTGAAGAAGTAGCTGAGGTAGCATGCCAACTTGCTCTCTTTCACACACACACACACACACACCCCCCCACCCACACACCCCAGCGCACGCACACATTTTGCTGTTATTTTATCCACAGTCATATGAATCCTTTCACAGTGCATTAAGTCCAGGGGAAATATTTCTTCTCTCCCTCTGCCCTATCTATCTGTCTCTTATGCTTCTTAAAGAGGTTCTTCTGCACTTACACCAACAATCACAAATCCATTTCTTTAAATAAAAAAGAAAATTCTTAGTAAAAAAAAATATTGTAACATGAATGTCCTTTTAACAGTGACATTTAGCCTATTAAAGAAACACTTATATATTTTTAGAGCCCATTTAGCACCAAAGCGCTGTACATAAAACAATAAGAATAACAAAAAAATACGATAAAAATAAACATGGGAACATTTCAACATCTAAAATCAATGTATAAAATCTTAAGCTGAAATCAGATGACTTCAAAATAACTTTGCTAATTTGCAGATACAATTAGTTCCATAATATAGTGACCGCAACTGAAAAGGAATCAAAGAAATTCACTGGTCTCTTAACAGCTGTTCAATTTTAGCACAAACGATGCATCAGTCAATCACTTTGCAGCAACTCAACACATTTAAATATCTAAACAATGGTGACAACAACTTGGTTAACAACCGAATGGAGAAGAAAGGCAATGTAAGCGACTTTGAATGTGGCATCATTGTTGGTGCCAGATGGGCTTATTTGAGTATTTTAGAACCTGCTGATCTACTGGGATTTACGTTGGCACGACAGAGAACTGTTGAGAAAAAGACAAAAAATAAAAACACAGCTAGCATTGTTCCTGTGGACCAAAATGCTTTGTTGACATCAGAAGACAGAAAGGCAACAACTCCAGTAACTATTCATTACAAACAAGGCAATGCCTTCTCCTCAGCAATCAAATTTGTCACTAATTTCTAATAATGAAAAATTCTGACATTATTTCCTGATGTGAAGTTTCTATGAATTTGTCAGTTGGAATTTGCAAAATACTAAAGAGTATTCTTAGAAATATTTATAAATGTACATTTAAGCTTTGCAAAACAAGTGCATCATTTTAAATCAAATGTTCCAAACCTTTTATTTTTCCCTCAATTTCTTTTGTTGCTGTAACCAGCCAGAAAAGCTCCGAGGCCAATCCTTTCACCAGCGCAAAATCTATATTCATTAACATAAGTGCCATAAATAAGGAGATGTGGACTTGATGTGAGTTTAGATAAGATCAAACACAACAAGGAATTTAAGGAGGCCACTAAAAAGTGACAGAAGGGCACACACAAAGAAAAAAAGTTGAGTTTACAGAATGCATTGAGATTGAAAAAAGAAAAAAAAAATACAAGCACAATGCAGCAAGATAAATTTTGAATCCTAATGCTTTCTTTTACTGTAAAAAGATGTTTTTCTCTGTGGTCTCTACATATTGTCAATATTCTGTTTCCACTTTAAATGGTTTCAATTCTCTTTGGCAACAAGATGTAATTCAGAGTTGCAGTGGGCAAGTTACAGAAAACACAAATGGATACAGTGTGAGGATAAATATTGCACTACATAAACTCAGCCAAGACTTGCAGTTCTTTATCATGCTTTGAATTCTTATTGTTTTTTCAGCATCTTGGTGTAGCAGAGCAGATTGTGTCAAATGACAGAAGTCACAGGCTAATTTGGGTTTTTAATTCAATTAGTTGGTAAAGCTCAACTCTAATTACATTAAATACACTCCATGTTAAGGGAAAACACAGTCAGACAAATTGTATAACTGTGGGGAAGTTGCTTTTGTGGTGCTTTTCTGTTCATTAGCTAGAATTCACTTTTGAGGCTGTAGCACAGGTCACCAAAACCTTCATAGATATGCAGAGTCATCTGAAGAATGGTTTACAATGCCTGTGTCACTGTTTCTCCTGACTGACATGGCCCACAAGGATACAGTCTATGTCATGGATTTAAAAGATTATTTCGATCGACATGCATCGACTGACGGCGCTTAAGAAAGCAGAATAAGTGAAATTTCAGATTTGGTTCAGGCCAAGAATGTGGATATCATGGGTTTCGATTTCAGAAAGACAGCAGCCGATATCCTGAGTCAAGTTACTTCCACAACTTCCTCTGTAAACCAACCCTGCTTGTTACCAGGATTGTTTGAGTAAATCCTGAGTCTTGCCTACTGTTTAGCTGAGACCTGGCACAAGTGTCAGAAATAGCACATCCTCTTCTAGAGGAGCCTGTGGATGTTGGAGAGCAATACTCTGTCGAAATATCTGTCAGGAGAGGGTGATCAGCCTGCGATTAGATGTCTCATCATTCCTGGTTTAATACTTTTGGTTGTAATGGTTTTGAGCCAGTCAATTTATCTCAATATCATTTCAGCCTGCACATCACTCATATGAGACTTTTTTCCCCTTTATTTAACCAGGTAAACCCCGTTGAGATCTGGATCTCATTTTCAAGAGGGACCTGGGCAGGTGAAGACTAATTCTTTGTGTTGGACTTTGCTTTTGTGCCAGCAGCATGTTGTCAGAAACGTTTGTACCATTTGAAGTGTTACTGTACAGCAGAGGTGCCCATCAGGATGACCGCAATCTTCAGGTCGATTCAGAGAGTGTGATGAAGTCCAATTTCCCATGCTATGGGAGTGTGTGTCTCTGCCTGTAACTTAGGACTCCAGGGGTCAATCCCTAGCAGGTGTTGTGTAAAGCTATTCTTTATTTTCATCTAGTACAAATAGTTTAGTTTAAGGTTTTCAGAAAGCAGCACTCCCACTGTAGGGAGGTAAATCATTGTGACTTAGATAGCTATTGTCCAAGTAGTGGCAATCTAAAAATTATGGGCACCGATGCTGAACAGTTTTGTATTGTTCCTTATACAAACCAACAAGACAAATAAAAGAAGAACTCCACAGGTGTCAGGGAAGCAGTTATGTAGTCTGTATCACATTTTGAGACTTTAAGCATCATCTTTTCGTGTCTTTGTGGGTGTCCAGGCATAACTGGCTGCAGAGATGGTTCCTTTGCAAAAGAAAGGGGATTATATTTTATTTTAAATGAGTTTTTCATATGTTCAACAAGAATTTACATTAATCCTCTCATCAGTGTCATCTGCACCTCATTTATTTAATCTAAATATAACTTTTGATAACTGCTGTGTTCAAAAATAAATGTAATTTAATTCATTCTGTCCTATTCTGTATTAAAATACACTTAAACCTATACAAACGTAGTTGACAAAGTAGCCAATTGTAGTTTTGTATTGTGAAGGTCATTTGTGATGCAGTCCGCATTATCTGCAATGTGGACGTCAATGACCTTTAGGCTCTGAGCTCTAAAACTAAATTAAATATGGAAGTCTTTTCATTTTATAAAGTGTTCTCTACTGTCTACATAAATGATATTTTGTTCAAATAAAAATCATCCACTTTATATAACTTTAATTCTCTGTCAAATCACAATCACACATTGACTTGGTATTGTGTTTGTGTTAAATATAGTTTTGATATTCTCCTTATGTCGTAATTAAGACTTCCAATTCCACTGGCTGGAAATGCACGCTTTGAGGCTTATTTCTTTCAGTTGATATGGTGATCATGTTATGTATTTTCCATTGGTAACGCTTGTTAAGCCCACTTTCTAAAACAGGGCCCAGGAGGCAGAAGAAACTTCTAAAAAGTTTATAAAGAAGAAAACGAATAATAAGTCCGGTCCATAATTTGTCCAGGGTATGCGAGGAATTAGAACACTGAAGGGGAAAACAGATTACAGGTGACCTGTGGAAGTCTGTCCGGGAGATTATGAGAATATTTGATATGTTTACTATAGCTCAAGGTGTAGTCTGCCAGGGAATGATTGGGAGACGGTCCATGAGATGGTGCTAGGCCTGCAGACTGTAGAAGCTAACAAACGCAGGAGGAATGGAGTAGTGAAGCATTGGAGGGCAGACAGATGATGTTGGGGGAGAAAGAAGGCGCTTCAATGGTTGTAGGAAATGAACCAGAAGCTTTTGTTGGATTGGTCTTGGTATCTGAGAACAAGGAAACAGAGCCAAGCAACAGATCCGAGGCTCATCACAAAGATAACTTTAAAACAGATGAAATCAGATCAGCACACAGACAAACAAGGAAAAGAGTTACCACAATGGTGAAAAGTCAGGGATCTAACAATGGTAACCGGCTCCTTTTATCTTCCAGATATCGAGGCAGATTGATTGCAGGTGTGCAGCCACACTCCTGCCCTCTGGTGAAACAGAGAATTCTGCTCCGTTGCTCCCTCTAGTGGTAGGCTGCAAATACACAAATACAACTCTCCTGACATCCTGGCACTTTATACATGTCAGTAGTAGATATTAAGACACTGGAGAAGAGTTTACTCTATTTTTTGAGCCATAGTCTCAAACAGAAAGCCACACACATCTTAATAACTACAGATGCATCTCATTCAAAAATTATAGATATATTTGTCAGTCCTACTTTGACTTTGGACCAACACCAGTTAATTCTGTGCCTCACTAATCTTCATCCAGACTCTCTGACCCTGATTTTCGTATCAAATGCATTTTTTCACCAGGCCCGGGAAAGGAGCCTGTCTTTCGTGGGCCATTGTCTTTGACTCAGGGGTGGTTTAACACCAGGAATGTGACAGTTGTAGCCCATGTCCTGGATATATCTGTTTGTGTTGGCTCTTGACATGCTGACTGCAGCTGCTGTCAACCTTTTGTGAGTCTTCTCCAAACTCATGAATGGGCTTTCCTTCACTAGCCTCTGAAGGCAAAAGTTTGCCTTAGTACCTAGAGCACCTTATTCTACCACTCGTTTCCTTTCACTCATCTTTCCATTATTGTTTTTGAATAAGGTATTCAGTATTCAAATACTTATTGTCACCGACTGTCTGACAATAAAGTCAGCAGCTTTTCCAAATTTTCTATGGGCCCGTCTTAATATTTCTGGATTTCAAATTGTTTTTATTTTTCAAATATATGGTTGAAGATTTTCAGAGAAACTATATTTGAGATTTCCATTAGCTATACCCTATGATGCCTAAAGGGATCCATGATTGATAGTAACAATAGAGTTTGAGAAACATTTATTTTAGATGTAAAAAGCATATACTAAAAATACTGTTGACCATTTTATATATTTAAATTAAATATTGTCACACAGAAGTCGACATGTTGTTTACTCTTCAATGCAGCCTGGGTAGTTGACATAAGCTAAATGCTGCAAACCCAGAACAGGACATTTTTGCACTGAGTAATATTCAACCATTTCAATTTGAACTGGGTTGCGGTGTAATAAAAGGCAATGCAGAAATGAATAGGACCAAACGAATACAGAGGAGAGAGTTGACTGAAAAAGCCATGCCACAGCTGTGGCTGCTTGGAAATGCTAACACAACACTGAAGTTTGCATCCGATTAAGGAAATTACAAAAAAAAAAAAAAAAAAAAAAAAAAACAGACCATATCTGGTTGCAAATGCTGCAGAATAATCTCGAAAAGAATTATTCTGCATTCTTTGAATAGAATGCAGCTAAATATATAAGAATAAGAATAATATTTCAGCTAAATATTCTGCATTCTAAATATTTCAGCTTTCAAAGTAGAGCACCTTAAATATCCTGACGGTAGTGAGAAAAATAGGTGAAATCACCCTTTAACCATTTCCCCAAATAAAACGCTACAATCTAAAACCAACCTCCGTGTTGATACAAAATTAGCTGAGAGGATTTAGTTTGTATGTGTGTGTGAGTGTATAAATATGTATATTATTTAGTTATATTAAGATTTGAAGATATATAAGAAAAATAAATTTCTGAATTACATCTCTGTCCAGTTGATGGCGGTAATGCACAAAGTTTGTAAACTGCCAGAAAACGCTACAGAAGAAGAAGAACAACTTCCGTGTTGTAGTGCATACCCGAAAGAACAGCATAGCTGCAAAAACATAAAAACAGCGTTCCTCAAAAGCAAATATATGACAGAGGAGCCGTCACAAGCTGGGAAGTAGTCCTACAGTAAAGTCCGTGCCAAAGTGCAAGCACATCCACGCCCACGCAAACATACAAATCACACAACTTACTTTCTGGTTTCAGCATAAACTGGCGCGGTTCGGTAACCTGTCTCAGTTGTTATATCCATCCCAGCTTGTAATTTCCAGTCTCAAACACTTTCCCGGTTCAGAAATTCAAACAAAGCTATTTCCGGATTACAGCGCGCCAAGATTGGAGTCATGTGATGACGCAATGACGTCATCGGGACGTTGGACTAATTGAGCGTTTTCTATTAAATTTAGTATTTGTTTTTCTGGACACGCGAAATGGCCAATTTCAGAAAATGCGTGAACATGCCCACTGAAAAACGTCTCCAGAAATTTGTGTTATCAAATTTAAACTTATAGCAGCCTTATTTTATTTATTTATTTATTTTTTCTTTTTAGCCCTTCATGTAGAGCTACATAAAAAAAATAAACTAGAATACTGACGGGGGAAAAATAAATATCATTGTGTGTTATTCCTCTGTTATGAATATTACAGTTTTGCACAAATATTCACATATGTTTTCTTTAATAAATAAATTTCAAGCAATATCACAATGTATTGAAATGCAATATATTCTTGTGACAACTGGTTTAGTATAGAAAAATTTTGCTTTGCCTCTGACATAAAATGCAAATTATCTCAAGCTGTATTGGCATTTAGACATAGGAGAAACAAATGCTACAAAATTAATTACCCAGTTTATAAATAAACAATATTACACTAATACAAATGTTGGACAAATGTTTTACCCTTTCAAAAGATTCCTAACCTGTCTAAAGATAAATTAAATTTTTTAATTTAATTTATCTCAGCTCTAATTATGTTGGCACACCAGAAAACTACTTCAGTGGTATATATTTTTTTCCTCCCTACACATTTCAAGTGCATATTTCTTATTTTTCTGATATTTCTCCTGTTTACTTCATTATTGCAATGCTCATTATTATTATTTTTTTTAAATAACCAAACTGTTATGTAGTCAAACAGCATTTCCTATAGTGGCAAAAACTTTTTGTTTATTCATAGTAAAAAAAAATAAATAAAATATATATTTGCCATTGTTGTGGAATTGAGGCTTACCATGACCAAGTTACAAGATGACTAGTGAATGATCCCACAGTGACCTATTTTCACTCCAACGGCACCTGTTTCCATTCTCAGATTGGCCTGTTGACGGGAATCTCTCTGAAAATCAATCTGAGGTTGCACTTCTGCAGCATCCATCACAACTTAACAGAGAGCTCAATTTTTCTTGTCTTTGTCTTCTTTTCTCCTTTACTGTGTATCTTCCTCCTGTTTTCCTTCTTAATCCATCTTTGATTATTTTCCCCTATGTCTGTTTTGATTTTCCTTTTTCCTGTTTTGCCACCTCATGAGAAAAAAGAAAGGAACAGTGGCACCAGAGCTGGAGACAAATCTAAATTTTCATTGAACACCAAAAGAACATTTTAAATATTCGTAGTGCAGCATGGTTGCTCATTCTGAGTTGGACCAATGTGTTTCTTTTCATTATGTTTTGTTCCCATTTCAAGAGGGCTCAAGCAGCTCTTCTACTCTCTTTTGGTACAAAAAATTGCAAAAACAAAACCAAGTAAAGCTTCTTTTGATAATTGCAATTATTATGAGTTAAACAATAAAAAACAGTGTCACAAAAATGCAGCATACAAGAAATTCAGATCAAGGGATGTAAAAAAAATTGATCTAGATTCAGAATCAACTTTTTAACTTGTAATTTGTCTCTGAGTTTAATGTGGTCGTGTTTGTTGTAATGGTATAATAATGGACATGTTTCACAGGGTTTATTATCGGTCGGATAACTAAAGAAGAGTTTCTGATTAATTCTTCATGGTGTTCATGACAGTTTAAATTGAATTACTTAATTTGTAAATGTACAATATCTTTCCAACGGGAGAATCTTTCATTTGACATAAAATGCCCTTTTCACTGAGTTTATCTAAGAAAACTGACGACTTCTTCCATGTTTAAACTCTTTATAAAAAGAAAATATAAGAAATACTTGCAGCAAAGGATGTGGTAGTCTTAAACTGTGGTTCCACAAGTGCTGTTTCTTTCTTGATAAGGAAAGAGTGATACAGACCAACATTTATTTGCTAATCAAGATGTTCTGCCCCCAGAAAGGCAGAGGTGGAGGTGGAACAAGCAGAATCAAGACCTAGCAGAGTGCTTGTATTTCACGCTTTCTATCAGATGGAGATTATGGATCGGACTTGATGTCTGTGACACCAAGAATGGTTAGACTTCATCTGACGGTTTGAATATCAGCACAATTGATACCAGAAACTGCATTTAAAGGTCTAAACATTGATGGATGTGCAGAGGTTTCTATACAGAAGTTCAGTTGGACATGTGGGATCTTCACAAACAAGAGAACAGAGGGACGCTGAACGTGCACTGAAATGGTTCAAAAATTCCTCTCAAAATGTACAATGAACTGTTGAAACGTTTACTTTGGCTTCCTTTGTGTTTCCTGCTTTTGGGCCACAACCTTAACAGAACATAACTTTTGGGTTACTAGTTCTAGTGTCTTATTTTTTCAGTAGTTTTAATCTTTCACCAGCTGTGATGTGAACTTTGCCTGTGAATGTAGAAAGAAAAGAAAACCAGTGGGAGATTGTCTCTTTAGCGTAGAACAAAAATTTTAATCTATTTATTTTGAGAAATAAATATGTCTTTTTCTTCTCTTTAAAGTTCTGAGTGTCCCATGGCTCTTAGTAAGGTTGCTGCCCGGACATGTTTTCAGCCAACCTTTTCCTCTAAATTCTGTAACTGAAGACAGCCAAGCCAAAGGCCAAATGGTTGCAATGTCCTTCACTGACAGACGGGTTGGGTTCTTGGCAACATACAGACTGAAGGTCTTTAAAAGAAAAATATATTTACCCACTGGGCCCATATCTGAGTGAGATTCTTATGTCACACTTAGAGTAATGGCAGAGTTTAATGCAAAGGTTGTTACAACGCAAAACTGTGTCTGACAAGCAAAAATTTACTATTTTCTTTAATTCTTCCCAAAATAAACTTCAACAACGTAAAAGTACAAAACACAGAAAATCCCAAATTAAAAATCCCAACTCTATCTCAAGAAATAACAAACGTATTCCAAAAAGTACCAATATTAAACATGTCTAATGGAACATTAAGGAACCAAGCACAACCCATGAATCAGAACCTTTAACGATGACCACAATTTATTAAAGACTCGCGTTACGCCTAATTTAAATTTGGCATTATTAAAAAAATAATAAAATTCATTAGTTTGAATTTAAATTAAATTCAAATTAATGGCTCAATACCAGGCCTCTTCTGAGCTGATTCAGAGGGAATTCAGCCATTTGGGAAAGGATGTATCTAGAAGCTCACAACCAATACCTGTACTAGGCCAACCCTGTTTTTGAATATTGCCCTTTGAACAGGTGAAACAATAACATTATTTAGACACTAGAAGAGAGGACATGTTTGGCCCAAACCAAATATTACATTCCAAGAAAAAGAACCTCACGCCAACAGATTTGAAGCACAGAGCTGGAGGGAATGGTTTGCTACAGCAGGACCTGACCAGCATGTAAGAAACCCTTCAAACATCTCACATCTGAAAATGAGTAGATAGACTGGAAACGGGCTACAATATGCTTACTTTCTTATATTTAGTAAGCAAAAAAAGCTTATTTTTTTGGTATTTAAGTCATTTTTTTATTTTTTTGTATGAGTTAGTATGTCTAAAAATATAGACCTGCCATACAGTAATTTCTGCTAGGGCAAAATGACAAGAAAAATTGATCCCACAGGGTGCAGAACATTAATTTCAGAGGAGCATTAATGACACAGATTTTAACAAAACATCAGAAATTATATTTTAAATTTGGCATAATTTTGCTGGGGACATCTCCATGTTAAACAAGAGGTGAACCACATGTAAATGGGAACCCAGAAACATTGTCACCCTTTGTTTGCAATTGTATCTCACACATGGTTTGGCGAACTAATCTCATCCAAAAAGAGCTTTTGTCTTTTTCTCTGCTCAATCAAAATGACAAAATTGTCAGTAGAGTCAAGAAGAATTATGTTCAGGCCGTGATGTCACTGCAATGGAAAATCGCTGATTATAATCACCGTAACTCTTAGCTCCAGGGTAAATGTGTGTGTCCTGTCTGTATATTTCTACTGTAGGAAATGAGGATTTAACATCCAGGAGACACGATAGGTGGACAAGGCAGTGAAGGAGAGATAGGGTGGATTGAGAGGTATGAAGTCCAGAGGGGGGAACAAAAGAGATTTAGGGTGAGAGTTTAAGATTAAGAGACATAGATGTGGTGAACAAGAGAATAAAAGAGTGAAAAACAGGGAGGGAATGAGAGAATGAGACAGAGTTGTCCAGCACTCTATCACAGCAAACAAGAGTAATGTTAAGGCCTTAAGGGTCTTTCACACACTTGATGGATGGTATTGTGCGTGTCCAGGGATGTGTGTGTGTGTGTATATTTAGTCCTGCATGTGTGTGTGGGTTTGAGGGATAGAGTGAGGAGGAGGGTCCAAATGTGAGCAACTGCTGCCTCAAGTGGCGGAAGGTGGTGATGCCTGCAGTGCTGTGCACAAATGAAAACCACAGAAAACACCTTCAATGTATATTTTACATTTACTGAATGTTTTTCAGTTCTTTTAGACTTTGCAGCAACTGCTTCCTCGTCATAATCTAAATATGCTTTCGGTGGTGACATCGCTGTCTGCAACATAAAATCCTCCCACACAGCAGGATAACATCAGCCTTAATTATATTCTGTAATCATCAAGTTAAACTCGTTGAAAATAGGAAGAATTTATATGCAAATAGAAAGAAATTATGGGTTTGATTAAAGTGTGAAACAAGAAAAAGCATTTTTCATTTACAGAAAAATCTAATTGAAGTCCTCAGGGTCAGAACGGACTGAAATAACCACAACACTTAGCCTTAGTTTGACTTAATTCTCCAGGAAAATATCTCACAAATGTGTCGTTTTTAAATAGGTCTCCTTTTTTTTGTTTTTCCACTTTGTTCATTAAGTATTTTTTCCTTTTTTTCAGTTGATTCTGCTTGTCTCAAAGTGCATTTCAGACTTCTGTATCCTGTCTTTGCCACTCACCCTCTCTTTGAGCTGTGACAGGAATTTGTAATTATTTTGTCTTCAAAACTCACATAACATATTCATCTTTGCACAAAAGAGCATCGACACCCCCTACACACACCCCACACACGCAGTCACACATATAAGTCTCATCCTGTTTGTAATTATCAATCCATTTGGGAATTTGAGGATTTTATCTGTTAAAGTTAAAGGGGTTGTTTTTCTGTTCAACAAAACCACATCAGAAAACATGGACACGCAAAGCCATGACGACGCACTTACACAAACAATTCTTTGCCATCGTATGCTCTTGCACGCAGATGCACACAAACAGGCGCCATGAGAATCTCCAAGAAGAGGAAGCCACATTGTTTGAAGATAAGGAATTTTCTCCTCTTCTTCAGCGGGTTTTTTCCCTGGTTGCGTGCAAAGTCTTGAGCATTTTATGACAGATGAAGTTTTGAGCACTTAATGTTATGTGACAGATTTGTCATAACTGAGGCATTGCAAAACCTCATTAGTTACTTAAGATTTCAACATGCTTTCATTGCCTGCAAATGCAAAACCAGTGACACTTTCCCATTGCTCACACAGTGATCGTTCACCACATTCTTTGACTCTTTGGTCTATATTTTCTAACTTTAATCCAACACGTGGTTTCACTGGTTTGCATGCACTATATTTGAATGTAAATTTATAAAATTTTTATTTTATATTTATGAGGAATGTATTTCTATCTTACATTCCCTGAATTTTGATACTAACAAATCTCCTTAGTAAGTATATCCCTATGAGTTTGTCCTCTATTTTATGTGTTCTTTTTGATTTACCTATTTCTCGTTGCATTCATCTTTTGAGTTTGGATCTTGTTGTTGTTCATGCAATTACTACAAGCACACCCTCAAAATCCTGAGCTACACAGGTTAGGTGTTGACACAGTAAATTGCACTTGCACATAAAACAGTAGCTGCGCAGTTGTAATTTTTCAGTGAAGAATGGTTATTTACGCTACAGTGAAATCTGCTGTTTAGGAGAGAGAAGTGCAGTAAGACAAATTATTTGTTTATCTGTAAATAAAGGCTTTGATTTCTTAGTTTATCATGTTTGCCAATACTGCATGTTATGGCTTTAAGTGTTCAGTTCATAGCCCGATTAGTTTATATGAATGGATCTATAATGTCATATCTTTTGTACCTTTTAATTAACTTGATAAGCTAAAGCCATCAAACATCCATCAACAAAATAGTTGAGAGGCTAAAGAGAAAGCATCTCTGCAAGCTGAAATAAGAAAAAGCAAAAGTTAGGTTATGACTTAAAAAACAAACTGGAGAAGCAAAGGTGGTCTTCTGTTTATCTGGGGTCAGGTTGTTGGGTCAATAGCCTAAGCAGAGAGGCCCGGACTTCCCTCTCCGCAGCCACTTGGGCCAGAATCTGAAGGTGCTCCCAGGCCATCCAAGAAACATAGTCCTTTCAGCATGTCCTGGGTCTTCCTCTGGACCTCCTCCCATTGGAACGTGCAGGAACAGCTCATCTGGAAGGTGTGACCAGGCATCCTAACCAGGTGCCCATGCCACCTCAACTGACTCCTCTCGATGTGGAGAAACAGCGGCTCTACTCTGAGCCCCTTCTGGATGACCAAGCTTCTCATCCTATCTCTCAGAGAGAGACCAGACACCCAGCAGAGAGAACTAATTTTGACCACTTATATCCTCAATCTTGTTCTTTCAGTCACAATCCAAAGATGGTGATCAAAGCTGAGGGTAAAAACGTAGATCAACTGGTGAACCAAGTGAATCATTGCCTTTTGACTCTGCTCTCTCTTCACCCCGAGAGAGAAGAGAGAGTATACTGGTACAACGCCAGCATCATGCAGCTCCAATCCTCCTATCAATCTCCCACTCCATTTCCCCACATGACTAACAAGCACACACCACAAAATAGGTGCAGAGATAAGGAAGGTGTTTACATTGAGCGGATAAGAGGGACAGAAAAGGAGCTTTTTAATCACTTTGGTGACCCCAACATCAGAGACTGTAGAGCCTTACCTACAGTCTTGTGGCTTTGCTTCCTCGCCGGAAGATGCGCTGGTCGGACTGAGGAGATCTTTGAAGGATTCTGCTTATCTACCCATGACACAGAGCCGAGGTCAGCAGCATATTATCCCCACCATAAACAGTGCTGGTGGCTAAATTCCCTGTGAAATACTTCTAGCATTTTTTGCACTTTAAGCTTCAAACAGTGAAGCTTAAAGCTCTTCACTGTTTGATTGTATGAAAAATACATTTTACATTCGAACTGTAGCCTGAAATGCTAAATTCTCTTTTTTATCCAGCATCCACTCTATATGTCCAATTTGGGTATATATTTCCCAATTGAGATAAGCATTACACAAGAAGTTTGTGAAATATGCTGATCTCCTTGTGCAAAAAAGCTGTCTCAGTATGGACAGGATGACATGTTAGTTTCAGCAGCTTGGTAAAATCATTTTTATTCCAACCAGAGCAGGGGCAAGAAGTGATGCACATAGTGGTCCAAGAAGGATTAAGTTGTAGCCTTGGCATGAGGCCAGTGTGGGCACTCCTTGTTCAAATTCTCTAACGACCAATTCACACAGATGCTTCACATTGCATCGAAAAGGTACGACTGCTGCTACTACGTTCCCCCAGGCAGCACCAAGTCTCCTATATATGCAGCCCTCATAAAAAAGGACGACCACAGTCTCTATGGAAGTTTTGAAGAGGCTTCAAACACTTTGCAAATTCTTCCTTTGTCTTTTATAATGACAAGGGCATTCTTTGCCCTTCAGAAAAACTTTTCAAAGATCTTGGAAAATCATTTATTTTTCACAGGTTTTTAATGTGATGCAGTTAGAAATGGTAGTTGACTCCAATCTTAATTAGATATTAAATCTTTGACACAAATGTAAATATAAAGCAATTCATATATCAGGAGACACTAACATTTTTATTGATTTAGTTTTATATTAAGTCAGTATAGAATCATTTTAGTCATTTAGTTGACAGTTATGTTTTTTTCTACTTCATTCAGATGTTATTTTTCTTTTCATCTTTTCCCTGTCAGAGCTTAAGTTAACAATGGCTCCAAAACTCTAAGGCAATTTCATATAAAACGGGTAATTTGATCAAATATCACTTTCAAGCAATCCTTAGATTTGTGAGATGATATAAAGCATTCACTGTAAATAAATTCTGTCAAACTGGATTTCCAGGGATTTGGGTAACTAAGGGATACTGCAGCATATTGCAGTGCTGAACACATGTTCATTCAGTCAGCTTTTCCCGTTAGACCCATAAAAATACACAGCACTCACCTAGTGAGCATTGTGTGACACTGCAAGTTTTGAAAACCATTCATCATCTTTGCTTCATGTTTTCATATAACAATGAAACACACACATTTACAACAACTGTTTGTCCTAAGAATGGGATGAATCCGGAGGACAGCCAAACAAACAAAAAATGGGAGAACAAAGCATTTTTATGAAGCTCGAATGCCACTGAATTGATTATAACCCTTGGTAAACCAGAAATACAACATCAAGGTTTAAAAGCACATGCAGCCTCTTTATGTGTTTTGTGTCTGCATTCAATCATAACCTCAACAAATGGAGGTTCGGAAAGCCATCTTAAAAACATTTTTTGGGTTTGTTCAGCCACTCAAGCAATTTTTCTTTCCCACTCGGGAAAAATGTAAGATTTTACAAAAATGGAAATAAATTATAAACAGCATAGCAAAGTCCAGCCTTCATGTGATTTAGGGAGGAGGCCAGTTCATTGTCTTGGTGAACAATCAGTGCATCAGCTCAGAACAAAAACTAAATATCTTGTGAAGATGCTGGCTGAATGTATCATTATCACTATCCAGCGGGAAATGAGTCCAATACTCACATGGCCTGAAGGGAACAAGCAATTATCTATAGTTTATAGTTTCTACAAACATGCGCAAGGTTGAATTTGCAATTATTTCTAATTCAAAAGTGGATTTTATAGACTCATGCTATTAAATAGATTTTTGTTTTGAGCCTTTTGAATCAAAAGGAGCAGCCTCACCCAATCCTTTACTCAAATAATTGGGTTAAGGTTATGATACTGAGGTCACAAAAACCTGGCATATCAACAAACTTGCACTCTTTTACGAGTCAATCCAAATTCAGCTGAGCATTTTGATTCAGTGACTTGACATGTTTTAAAAACTCTTAATCTTCATATAATGTTTTTACACCAGTTTATGCATGTAGATTGTTTTTCCTCCAGATTATAAATCGTTAGCATAAAATAAAGACTATTGAATAAGTAAACAAGATACTGCTAATCAAGAATAGTTCAATTTCAACATTTGTTTAAATAACTTTGTTTGTATAACCTTGAGAAAGCTGACTTTTTTGTTTTGTTTCGTTTTGAGACCAGACGTTATAGTCAAAAAGATCATTTCGTTCTTATAATCAAAAGCTGTACATGGGTCACAAGGTGCCTCAGCTAAGTTTCTACATGGCACAAGTCCTATTATAATTTAATGAGACTGAGTCCCCAAGCGAGAGACTGCATCCACTCAGGTTGGCTCCCTGTGAGACTTCAGAAATAATTCGTTTTAATGAATCATCGTTGGTGAAATGACTACATGCACTCATCCAGACTCCAAGGCTGAGATCTGATGCACTGTTCCTCAAATGACTACTTCACTGGCGGAGTTATTTCAACACAAACTGAAAATATTGACAAAGCAGAAACAAAAGGGTTCTCAAAGGTCATGTATGTTTGTGTCTTAAACAAAGAGGAAGCAAAACCTTGGAGAGATTTTTCACGCAATTCAGTGGCTTTAAAATTAAAAATACATTTCTCACCACTTACACAAAACATTATTTTTTGGCAAACTATAAGGTTGGATTCACATTTATATAATTTTAACTATCATGGATTGAAAAGTGCTTAGGTTGGCTTTCATTCCCTATACATCTTCTATAAGTAAACAAGTGCTTATTTTCTATTGGAATTACCTTTACATAATTGATTTTGCTGCTGGGTAACATCTTCAGTGTCCTTCAGCTTTACAGATAAATAATTACGTACCCACTGTTGCAAAAACATATTTATTAATTTCAGGTATTTTTGGTCCGGAAGACAGAGAGAAAAACATTCAATCAAATCCCTGAGCTGGGCTCTAACTGGCTCTTTTCCTTCCTAGATTTGTCCTTTGGTCAACAACATCCCTTTCAGTTTCATTATTTGTTTGATTTATGTATTTGATAAACAAGTCAAGTAAATGTCACCATTTGAAATGTCATGTTCTCAAGACAATGTGCTACTGGCTTACATCTGGTGAGGAGGTGATTAGTGACATGGGAACTAGGTGAGCACAATCACAGAAAGCAGTGCAGCTCAGTGAGGCCCTAAACTGAGAAGCTGAGAGAAATGTCTAATTAACACAGAAGTGAATGAGCTGACTTCTAACGGGACACAAAAGGATCTTATAAAAGTGACACACTAAAATAGAAACCCTAAACTAGAGGCACAAAGAGCATAAAACAAGAATAAACTAAGAATCTCAAAACATTTATATATATATGATTCACGACATAATCCACTATAAAGTTCCCCAGTGATGGAATCTCACTTATCATCTTTGGGAGGATTAGAAACAAGGTTTTTCTCAGGGAATAGAGGAGAATTGCAGGACAGGGTGAAATACTGAGGTCAGTGTCTGGACAATAACCATGAGTTCTTGTTTAAATACTGGATATTATTTGGCAGTCAAGCCAGGAAAAACCCTTTTCTATCCTACCATCGTAAATGCAAAAGTTGGCTAAACTCCACTGAGACATTAACTAGAAATGTTGGACAATAAATACATGGTGTGGAATAAATGAACACATGGAAAACTACACCCACTGCTAAGCATGGTGGAGGATATACCATGAGGTCGGCACGCTGAGACTTCAAAGCGTGCCGACTTTTTAATAAAAGTGTTCATTAAAAACGCTTTGAAATGTTGGAACATTTTTTTAAATATCTGTTGGATCCTACCAGTAAACTGAAAATTAATTTAGTTTTTCAACAGGATAATAATCCACTAATATCCTTCAATACATTGTAAAGGGCTATGCATAGACTATTATTAACAGTGGGCCTACTAATAAGTTTTACTAATAAATATAAAAGCATCATCTTTTAATTTCAGGTTTTTTAAATGAGTGTAAACAAATTAAAGTTCTAAAATCTTCAGATTTTTTTACAAATAATCTTGAAGAATACATTTTATCACTACCCAAACAACATACACATAGAAAGATATTTAAATGTATGCTACACTGAAATGATTGTATAATTCACCATAGTTGGAAAAAGTCTTCAGTAGATGTTATCCTGTCACTGTTTAAACAAAGATAGCAAAAAAAATCCCCCAAAACATCTGTATTTTTAAAACAACATAAAACATAAAAAATTTAGATACGATAACTTAAAAAGTACAAATTTTTCTCCGAGTTCCACTTTTCCTGCGTTTGTTCCTCGGCCAATGCCAACGTTTTTCCTCTCCGTCTCTCTTGCCCTTTAGTGTCAGTTCTCTGTTCTGGCATTTAGGAGACAAATGCTACTGTGTCACACCTTGTCACTCATACCTCACACACCCTCTGTCGCACACACCTACATTTGTGGGGCTTAAATGCTAGAGTGTCAGCAGGCCTGTCAGAGTGAGCGTCACTGTGTAGGCACCTCTTGGTCGGGCAGGACACACACGCTGACATGCACAGACATATGCAGACAGGGACAGAAATAACACAGAAGCACGCAGAGACACATGGCCAGACACAGCGAGAGAGGGAAATTAACAATATGCAAACAAGTAGCCCACCATGGGCTGTTGACACTTAGACAATGGAAACACAATTACTCCTGCTCTCAATCAAGTACACATACAAACACTAAACAGCATGAAGTGAGAAAAAAAATTAACCCCCCCCCTTTGTGTTTGGGACCAAAAGTAGATGGTGACAGAACTTGGCAGCAGACGAGGTTTGGTACCAGAGTGATGTATGGAAAGCCTCTGCTATTACTTCACACTAGACAGTTTAAACCATCCTGCTTTGAGTAATAGCTGCCCTACTTGCTTCCACTTTTTTCCAAGTTTATGCTCCTCGCTTTTTTTTTTTTTTCCTTTTCTGTTTCTTCAAAGAAATATTATGTTTTGTTCAGCTTTTCTACAGCAACCATATAATTTTTCACATAAGTTTACTAAAATTGACCGTATCCCTTTTATCAGCTGCAACATTTAAAAGCTTACAAGGTAACTTATAACCCTTGGATTTTTCCACATTTTGTCTCGTCACAACCACAAACTTTGATGTATTTTATTGGGATGTTATACGATAGATCAACAAAACGTAGTGCATGACTGTGAAGCAAGAGAACCAGGATAGATGTTTTTTTATATATATATATTTCTTACCAAAAAAAGTCTGAAAAGTTTTGCTCTCTTGTATTCAAGTCTTCTGAGTCAATACTAGAACCACAATTTGCTGCAATTACAGCTACCCTTGTTGAAGTCTTTAACATGTTTGACCATTTGAAGGCTATTAATTTTTCTTTGCAACACAGCTCAGTCCTCAGTCCTCTTCTCGGCCCTCACCTTTTCCTTCAGTTCTGCTGTGTCCCACTAGTTTAAATTTCTCCATGCAGATTAGCCTCCAGTTAAAGGGAAGATGACCAAATTTGTCATGTTGGTGGGGATTGTGGGTCAATTCCATCTACACAAAAAAGTAGATGGAGTTGATTTGCTATCTGAAAATCTCAAAAACTTTCTGGTAGATTATCAGTAGGTTAAGTGGCCTGGCATAACAGATAAAGTGTCTAATTATTGTAATACTGTGCAATTGAATGAGACTGAATTTCTGTTGTTTACAAATATGAGCTACTAAAAAAAACAACCCATGTCAAAATCTCAGTCAGTCTAATTAGTCAACAAAAATTGGTCTTGTAACTTGTCAGCATAAGTAATTTAACCCGAATACGAGCACAGCTGGAATGTCTTGGGGACAACTCACTTTGCATCTGGAACACTGAGAAACTCCCTTAAGGTAAAAGAAATATAAAAGAAAAGGTTTATCAGTGTTTCACTAAAATTATTATGAAATTCAAACAAACCGTTCAACCAACTGCGGTCCCACCATGTTGATAAATCTTAGTTCCCACTCAGTCAGACACGACTGCTTCGGGGAACAGTTTCTTTAGAATCAGGTTCTATCTAATTCTCTTTAAGTATAAGACAGTGTCTAACACTTAGTCAAAACATAATTCACAACATGCCTCTAAACCTAGACATTCAGTACAATTGGGGGAAAACAGCTGAGGAACAGGAAAATGTCCTCATTTCCCAAAAAAGAAAGCATTTTTCTATTTATATAACATCTAGCATACTAGTACTAACAGACACACAAACACACACAAAGGCAGAATGTGACCAGTTGGCATATGCGACCTGACAGCTTTTAGTGACCAGGTAAGAGAGGGAAACCATGCAGCGAGGAAATGCAGTTCTGACTTTGTAAAGAAAGTCAGAGAAAGGCATTTTAAACTAAGTCTAACATCACACACAACTTTCAAAACTACACACAATGAAAAAACGGTGTGAATGTGCATCTGTGCATCATAAATTGTGTTTGTGCGTGGAGGGAGGGATGACCCTGCATTTAGAAGTAGGCAGCAGGTAAATTGAGGGCAGGTGAAGTCAACGGAAAAGCGAGACAAAAGTCCCACACAGACACACAGGTACACACACAGAAACGTCCACACAGACGTAAATCTATAATTATAAACTGCGGTTGGGTTAGTTCATTTGCTCAGCATATTTTAGAGTGGTTTAGTCAGAAGATCATTCTTCATTTGTTGTGTGTTTGCGTTTTATTATTTTCCTTGTGTGTGTACTCAGTTTGTCAGAGAACAAAAAACAGGTTTTGTTTTAGCAGAAAACAATATTTGGGACATTAGAATTTTTGTAATTAAATCTGGCAAACTGCAAACAGGATTTCTTGTGGTTTTCTTTCAACTTTCCACAGAAGCAAGATTTATGAGGTGTATGACTAATAGTTGGCCTGTGAAGAGACTCTCCTACCTGAGATGCGGATTTCTGCAACTCCTCCAGAGTTACCATTGACCTTTGCTTCTGTTATTACGGTAATGCACTCCTTGCTTGCCTATCATTTTAGATGGCTGCCAATCCTTGGTAGTTGTGCAGTTGTGCTGCTGTCCATTTTCAGATCATGAATTGGACATTACTCTCTGAGATGTCCAGAGATTTTGTAACCTAACTGCTTTAATCTTCTCCAAACTGCTCTCTTTAAGCTGTCTGTTCCCTGCTTTTCAAAATGCAGTTCGTTCTCTAATGTTGTCCAACAAACCATATCAATGTAGATCAATGCATATTTATGCATGTGATAATGACCCATTCAACATCCAGATCCAAATACAAAAAGAACCTGTAAAAGGATTGCAAAATTGATGTTCACACATGTTCTCCACTTAGTCTGATTGAGTTTCTATTTGAATTGTGTGCCTAGTTGTGCTCCAGCTTTAGCAACGGGGGATCTGGATAATGTGTGCCAAACGTGTTGATATTATTTGTAAAAAAAAATAATTGAAAACAATGGATCCTTGTTATGACTCTCAACAATAATGAGATACTTTGTGATCTGTAAAGAATCTTTGTGATAAAATCCTATTAAATACATTTAAGTTTATGGCTCTGAAGTGATAAAACAAAAATAAAATAAACACAAAAGTTACTGAAGATTAGGTCTGTGTCTGCAGTTTTATCAGCTCAACATTTTTATTAAAGACTGCAGTGCTGCTCTTTGCTTTTCTACTTTCTGCACCTGTTTGCTTTAAAAACAATAAAAATGTAAATGTGCGCTCAAGTAAGGCAGCACTGGTTCAACGTAACTCAAAGTTGTGGGAATCCAATAATGCCAGGACAATTAGTGAACTGCTTTACTGCAGAATGCATCAGGTTTAAAGAGGCGTCCATCTACCCGCACAAAATTATAGCCAACATGGATATTTAACCCTGTGTTTCTGTTACTCTTTTAAGATATTTTTTCATGGTTTTTCACTTGTAAAGGATCTCTTTACTGATAAGGAGGTGGTAATTAGCTTGCATGTTGTACCTTCTCTTATAAATCATTGCATCTTTTAACTACATGTCATTGTTATGTTATGATCAATTCCAGGATATCATGTCTCTGCAGCAGTGACTTGTTTTTATGCCTTCTCTCTATCTCTCCTACCTATAAATCGATAAAAGCCATCAGTATGTGTGTTATAAATGATGCCATCTCAAACTACGGTAATAAATACACTCTTAGGTTCACCAATAATATCTATTTTCATTTGTCAGGTGTGCAGAAATGAACTTTTGACCCTCTGGTTATTTTATTTTATTTTTTCACTTTTGTTGTCACACTTTAAGCACCATGAGGAACTACCTTAATACTGAGTCCCGCAGAAAGAAACATTCAAAGTTTGAAAGAGCAAAATAAAAAGTCATAAGAGCTCTGATAAACACCTGGAGGAAGAGATTGGATGGAGATGTTGTGCATCGACCGGCACTTGAGCTTCAGCACAACACATAAAAACTCAGCGGTGGCAATCGTGCAGCTGGGAAGAGAAAGAAGGGGAGTTGACAAGATAAAAGACCAAAACGATAGATACGGAGGAGGGTTTGCTGGGCAATCCAATGAAACAAAGATGGATCAGGGTTTTACAAGCAGGAGTAGGGATACAATGTCATAGAAAGAACACAGATGTGACCATAAACATAAGAAACAACAATTGTTATGGGACTGTCACTTTGGAGGTAAACCTGGTAACACAAACTGTAAGTGTGTGCAGAAGAAATCAAAATAAAAGTCAGCATCGGTCCCAGTCAAACCCACACTGCCGACGTTCTAAGCCACTAAAAAGAAAAACTGGGTAACAAAAGAATCCATCAGCTGAAATGTGGCCTACTGCTTACACAATTACAAAAAATCTTTGACTTGTGGATGGTGTTTTTTTTTTCCCAGTCTCTTTTATCATCCGTAGTCTTGCCATGCTACATCCTTGTCATCTACTATGCAGTGTACAAATATCTAATTTAGATGTTGCTGAAATTATGGATGTTCCTAAACGTTTTGCAGAATGTAAACAGAATGTAGACTCTAGTTTTTAGTCTTTATGTGCTCAGTGCAATCCCTTGCTCTATACTTTAACATCTGTATTTATGCGTGACTCTAACGCTAACCCTAAAAAATTTAAATTTTTTTCCTGTCAGCTGGCATCTGGTTTTCAAAAGGCAAGATGTCCACTGAAGTTGCCCTGTCAGGTAGGATACAAAAACACACACATAACACACACATGACCACGCAAATGCAAGAAAACAAGCACAAATACTTTTTAGGTTACTATAAAAAAACCGAATCAGTCTGAGCAGATTATTTGACTTGCATAAATGTATTGTGTATGCTCACCTGTGAGTGTGCACTCCACTAAATGTCTAGATTTTAAGTGAATGCCAAGAGCCTCATAAATTCATCGTTTGAGTTTTTAAACTGACGTAACGTTTTGGTGGCGTCGGTGTGTGTGTAAAACCATTCAGCTTCAGACCTGTAATTGCAGCGCTGCTGGAAAAATCATTTCTCCATGCAGGTGCAATAAGGCAGAAACGAATCAGAGTAACAGTAATTACCAAAGGACACACACATATGTGTCCGTTACTTGCACATACCGATGCCTGTGTTTGACACATGCTGTTGCCATGAGGGTCATTATGTGGGTTTTTATGGTCACATACGCAAAAAGTCCTGCTAAGGTGTGCAGGCTTGCAGGCATTGCTAAAGCAGCATTTTGCTCATAAAGTCTATTTCCATTGTTGTGTTGTGATGAATGGGGCTCAGGTGAAGTCAATGAGATAGCACATTGCCATTATTCAATCCAACACACACACGCACGCACACACACAAGCATAGTTACACATACTGACATGAACAGAGTGCAGTTCATAACTCAAGACTTTTGCATGCACACAAGTTGAAATACACACTCACGTTTGTGCACAGAGTCAATGAGACCTCTGTGACCATAATTTACTGTAAAGATAAATGCCCAGTCTGCATTCTCCATGAAGCTCTGGGTTTGTGCTTTGAGTTTGTGTTTTAATGTTGGTGTTACAAAATGTGAGAGGAACTAGCCGTGTTTCCCAGTCAAGGTTATGTCAGTTTTATGTTAAAGTTTTGCTTTATTGAGAAATGCATTTCATTTACGATATTTGGCTTAGGTGTTGATCTGGATTCAGAACTTTTTTTTTTTTTAGATTAGATTAGATTTGTTGTCATTGCATAGCATTTTTAGCAATGCAACAAGATCAGTTAATTAACTTCCTGATTCCCTTAAAGATATAATAATGTTATGGTTTTATGTACAATTTTTGATAACGTGTATTATATACTGTGCTGTTGCAGCATATGATTTATATAAAGACTTATTATAAATGAACACTATGTTGCCAAACATAAAAAGTCCTTATTATTTACAACTGAATAAATTGTTCTTATCTACCAAATTATTTTTCCAGTGGGATATCAAATATTTCAGGTAATTATAATTTCCAAATGCTAAAATCTGCAAGTTGTTCCTTTTAGTTATTTAGTTAAAACTTCTAAACTTAGTGTAATTCATTTAGTTTTGTTTATTTTTGGTGTTCTATTTTTCAGCTAAATGACAAAGCAAATTAAAAAGATTAAACCGGCACAAAAATCGGGCTATTTTACTTCTATTTAGCAAATTAAGGTCAGACTTATTTCTGATTTTAAAACAGGAAAATCTGCAAGTGCATTTGTATTTGCATCCATTTGTGGAAACTTAACTTTGTGGTTCTAACTAAATGAAAACTATTCAAATGAAAAGGTAAGTGGTTTGTGTTTTTACGTGTCTGGCTTTGTTGAAAGAGGAAATTGCTTAAAATTTCCCTAAACTACAACATCCTGTCCTTAACCAAGCTGCTTTACACAAGGAGAGAGCCAAATGTTTCAGCACAACATTGCTTCTCACTTCTTTAAGAGCCCTATAGTCAAACTTTGTGAACTGTAAAAAGGAAAGCAATAGATTAGATGGTGATTAGTTATCATTTTTCGACTTAAATACATAAATGCACACAACACAAACACTTCAATTCAATTTGTTTCTTATTGAGTATATGTGGTTATTTTTTCAAACACACTAAGATTGTTTAGAATTTTATTGGTCCAGTGAGAAATCTTGTTCCTGGACTTAATGGCGCTCTAGATCCAACTTAATTACAAAATTGCACTTAAATAAATCCATCACCCCCGCACATTTCACATCATATTAAACATGCATACAACCCCCATGAAAATTACAAATCTCTCTCCCACTGCTAAAATCCATTCAGGGGGAGGCTTGCAGGACTTCTCTTGTTGATTTTAATACAGCTATATTATAAGCATCCATTTGGGAAAATGGAGTTTAAGAAAGAAAACAAGGTCGTTCTGCTTCACCCAGGCGCTCTGGAACACATGTAACTTGATTTTTTTTACTTTTTTTTTTGCTGTTGTTGAACTCTTGCACTTCTACAGAGAATGATAGCGCACTCTCCGATGCAGAGGTGAAGCGTAGTCGGTTGGTCAGGACCAAAGGTCCAGAAACAGAGGCTGTTAATCATGCTTCTGCGCTGGCATCTCTTCATTTTCCAACACTTATTAAGTCTCCCTGGCAGTTTATGCCTTTTTAGAGGATAAACTTTATTGCCTCCTTAGGGAAATACTTGTTCAAATGCAATAAAAAGGAGACACAATGAATTATACAGCAATTTAAACCATCTCATCACTCCCACTTGTGTATGAATCACATGCTCTGGCCAATGCATGGCCTCAAACATGCGCACGCACACAAAGAAGAAATTAAACCTCCAAAGACTCAGGCTTTCAAAGAAAATCTAAAACATAATCTCTGCTAACTCTCTTTTTGAAAATTCTTGTGATATTTCAATAAAAACAGCAGAAATCAAATGTCATGTCTCAGAAAAGGGCTAAACTATAAATAAATAAAATCACCTCTTTCTCAACCAACAGCCAAACTGCTTAAGGTAGATCTTTGAAATTTAACATGTTCTAGTTGGAGTCTAATTCATCAAACCACAATGTATTTGTAAAAATATACATCTATCAATCTTGTTTTACAGATTCAGCAGCGACTGCTGTTCAGATGGAAATGTCTGTCCTTGTTCCTGCTACATGACATTTACCCATTGCCAAGAAAAGCAGAGACCCACTTCCACAAGTAAGTTATATTAAGGCCATAAATAAAGAGTTTTCTCAATATTGTCATCTGTGGTATTTTAATATCATGTAAAGAGGCTGTTGCACATTAACTCTGGTCTTTGTTGCCGTGTTTGTGGCATATTGACATTTAAAATATATGCTTTATGTAAAATATACTTTTACTCATATTGTGGCCTAAAATTTAAACGGGAAATGTCTGGCGGTCTGTCATTATCGTGTGTTCGGTTAGGAAGGACACAAGTGCGAATATACCGTGCGTTAAAACAGAGTACCTTCACGAAAAGGAGAAAAGACAAAAGAAAGTTGCAGGGAGAGCAAGTCATGGGACACAGGCAGGTAAGAAGATGAATTCAGCACTAAATAGTGGGTAGGAAAAGGAAAAGTGACATAGGAGCCATATGAACTAATCAGAGAAAATGTGGTACAGGAAGAAAGCAGAGAACTTAAGAAAGGGAGATTGCACAAAGAATCAAAAGGATCTACAGTCCAAGGGGCAATGAATAAAACAGATCAAAGAGAAATCAGTCTAAGTGCACAAACATCAAAACACAAGTATGAACTAATAAACAGAAGGGAACAATCCTGTGTGGCCATATCTTACTAACAATAATGAACAGAGAAAAATCACTGAATATGCCAAGACCAATTGAACATGAATGAACAACAAGGAAATGATTAAAACACAAACCTGTGGATTGTGATAATTGTTTTAATTTAAAACAGCCTTTTAATTTACTCTAAGTAGTTGATCATTTTGAGCAAACCTTTAATTAATGGCCTGCTTTTTGTAGAATTTGCTTAACTGAAATAAACATTTAAGAAATTAATCAGACATCAAATTCAAGTCACCGAGGATGGCCTGCAAAATGCTCTCAATCTACTTGAATTCTTTCATACAAGCTTGTGCCAAGATCCGGTCACTGCGGTCATCGAGGGACAGTTGCTAACGCAACACATCAAGACAATCCAGACTGCTGTTTCGCGATGGTGGATCAGCTTATCAAGTGCCACCAGAACAGGGACATCTCTGACTCTTAAAGAGCCGGTTCTTCAGAGCTCGTCTTCTACACTGTACCTCCATAACCGCGCTACTGCATCTACTCTGCAATTTCCCCTGCTTATATTTTATTTATACAGTCACATCCACCACCTCTGACTGAACCTGACTTCCTTCTAAGTAGCTTATTGTTAGCTTTAATAAAAACTGTACTGCTCTCTCCTAATGTGTAAGTCATGTTTGTCATGCATAAACATGACGAGTCGTTAAGAATTAACGATGGGTAAATTTGGCACTAAGCTGCTTTATAATAGGCAGCGAATTAGTAGTTACTTTGTCTTCCTTACCTATTTTCTTGTAAGTGCCCACTCTAGAACATTCCTGCATGTTTAAACTAAAGAACCATCATTTTAATTGTATTTTAAACT
The DNA here is from genome assembly GCA_903066815.1 of Brachyrhaphis roseni. Classification (NCBI taxonomy): domain Eukaryota; kingdom Metazoa; phylum Chordata; class Actinopteri; order Cyprinodontiformes; family Poeciliidae; genus Brachyrhaphis; species Brachyrhaphis roseni. Next base: position 54,963 of record CAEFZY010015329.1, read on the forward strand.
TTAGAAAATAGAACAAACATAAAATCTAAAAAAAAAAATATACGATTTCTCACTTCCCTTGGTGTGAGAAATTGTAACAATTTCAAAGGAAAGCAGATAAAAATAGTCCCATTCTCCTTTGATCTCCACACAGATCTAATTGAATTTAATTAGCATGTTAAAAGTTGTCCAAAAACAAGTTAATCTATTTTCTCAAGCACTAAACTTTGCTCTACAAAGTCCTCAAATTGGTACCCAGGTCTTACGTTGGTAAGAATTGTGCCATCCCTGTTAATCTGAAAATCAAGGTTTCGAGTCGTCACTCGAATCTTTTGACAATTATGTTTGCCCTGTTACGTCTAGGAGTGTGTATGTTTTCAGTGGCTTTTGTTCCAGGAGGACCATTTCTGAAAAGCTCCACTTGCACTTGACAGCATAGCAGACTCCCTCCTGATTACATCCACAATGGCCAGTTTAACATGTCACAGTTAACGCTGGTCTTCAGTAACAATTATGTTCCCTGATAGACCCCCTCATTATGCAATCATTGTTCACTCATGCGGAAACACAAGAACACTACACTGCAGCACCTGTGTGGGGTTTCTGGAAGCTCGCCGTTGTTCAGAAATCAGAGATTTGACAGACGATACAACAATGTGATTTTTCCTAACTGTGCTGCCTCGAAGGATATTGATTTATTTTACTGCTTCCTTCTTTATTCTAATGTCAACAAAGTAAAAAACGAAAGTTCTGGTGTTTCACGTATAAATGATCCTGTTTTCCACTGGCCATACTGCACATGGCAGATATGTAGAATTAATAATGTGTAGAAAACAAAGATTAGGCCAAAATGGAAAACTTGTGAAGAATTAATTACAACTAAAATCCCTAGAAAATTATTAAATATGCTCAAAAATAAACCTAAAAATACAAAAAGAAATTACATCTTTAATGTTAGATGAGTAAAATAAATTTAAATGCATGAATTATGATTGTTTTTTTATGTCAAGATTTTTTTCCAACATGTTTTTGATTTTCTTAAGGCATAGAAAAAGTGGGGGAAAAGATTTTGTAAAAAAATAAATAAATAAAAAAAATTAATTCTAGGATTTTTTTTTTTCTAAGTGATCAATTGTAATGTTTTTTCAAATACAAAGTTATTATTTGGAAAATACATCAGTAGTATTGTTCTTTATTGGTTACTTGATGTCGAAAAATTTTAATTTATTTATTTATTTACCTGCGAGAGACGTCTACGGTAAGAAACACTAGAAAATGGCTTTTAGATGGCTGTCCACTGCAGTGACCGCTATGCATGAAAGGGTTAAAAATGGCTAGGACATGATTGAGCATGATTTATGGCGGGACATTTTTCATATCAATTAAAAAACGCTTTAGATAATGAGTTTTAATTGTAAAACAAAGCTTTAAAGCCGGTCATCAAACCATCTGCCACTTCAAAACCCAGCAGGTGACAAACTCATTTAAAAAGAATTTCAAAAAGAGTCTTTGGTACTGTTTCTGGGACATAATAAATGCGTTAATCAAGTTTTTGTTTTCAAAATTGTGATTAGGTGGAAGGACTACAATAGTAATTTTAAAGCAAAGTTCCACTTTCCACACTTTGGCTTTCTTATTCTTCTTCTCTGTTATTTCAAGGAATCCTGAGTTCAGACCTTTTCTCACTCCACCGTATTGCACATGTGTCTGTTTTTCCCTTTGACTGGCTCGTCTTGCCTGTCCATTCAAATTTGAAACCCATCAGTACCAAAAACACACACCTCACATCATTGGAGGGGGAAACAAATTATTCCGGGCCAACAGAAGCGTTTTGTTTGGTTCACCCTTGCTTGTTTTTTATTTCTCTCCTTCTCGTTCTCTTTGCCTCCCTCCACTCTTCAACAGATGGGTGTTTTAATGAAATCAGTCTTGCCTGTTCCCATCTGTGTGAGAAATGAATTTCACCATTTTTTTTAAATGAGCAGATTTAGAAAGAGACAAGCATGAAACCAGGAAACCCCTGCACCAAGATTCTTTTTTTCCCTCTCTGACCTACTAACTCTTGTATCCATAAGATTTTCATTGGGTTTGTTTCTCTACAAGTTTGTCTGTCAAACCTATTGTCTGTTTCTTTTAGCACAAAGACTGTATCTAAGCTAAGATATTTTAATTAATACTGCTTATGAAAAGTTATTGTTATTAGGAAGATAGCGTGAAAACAGAACCTTTTGTAATATTTCTCAAAATTGAAAAGTTTTACTTGAAGTTTTTTTTTTTTAGAAACAAGTTGCTTAACTGTTGAATTAGGCCTTGTTTATTTATTATTTGTTATATTAAGGATACTTGAATCTGTCACTTCTGTTCATAAATCACCTTTATGTTTTGCTTTGACACATAAACTTATGTAACAAGTTGGACCATCCTTTGCAGCTATAACAGCTTTAGCTTTTCAATAAATGCTTTCCAGTTCAGGAGGTGGTTTATGTAAAATTCTGACCATTTCTCCAGCAGAGCATTTTTTAGGTCAGACACCGATGTTGGGTGAGAAGGCCTGGCTCACAGTCTCTGTTCTAACTCATGACTGTAATGTTCTTCTGGGTTGATGTTAGGATTTCATGCAGATGACATTCATCCATGTCTTTATGTACCTTGCCTTGTGGATTAGTAAACAGATAGAGGCCATCCACAAATTGTTCCCACATAGTTGGGAGTATGGAATTGTCCAAAATGCCTTGGTAATTTAAGCATTAAGAGGGTTTTTCTACTGACACTAAGGAGGGTAGTCCAATATTACCCTCTGCATAAAACTTTACACTTGACACAATGCAAGTCAGGAAAGTCCTGTTAACTCCCAAACCCTGACTCATCCATTGGATTATCAGTCAAACAGGCATTTATCCCTCCAGAGAACACATCTCCTCTTCACTTAAGTGCAGTGGCAGCATGCTTTACACCACTGACTCCAATGCTTTTTTTTTATAAGGCTACTAATAATTGATTTTGGAATACTAAGTAGCCAGAAAATTTCACAACTGAATGCATTGCTGCTGTGATCAACCCATGCTTTGACAAATGTTTGTAGAAGCAGTCTGCATGCCAAGGCTCTGGCTTTTATGCTCCACCATTTTTTACACACTTTGGGGCCTGAGAAGTGATCGAATTAATTTTAATGACTGTAAAGGTAGAATGAATAATTTTTACAATATTTATAGTTTTTACAAGCCAATCTTATAAGCAACCAACTGGCAAAAATTACTTTAAAATGTATAAAGAGACTTCCACTATAAACATGATCATCAATATTTTATCTCAAAATTATCTGCTTGACAAGATAAGAACTAACCATTGCAAAATATGTTTCAGGGTGAATTACTTTGCTGTTTATTTTATTTTTTATTTTTAGTCTGGTGAGTTATTTGTATGCTCTAACTCTACAGTTTAAAGATATCTTGTAGCTTTATTCAGTGAAGCAGGTTTATTCACAATTATAATCTGGTGGGCAACAGTTAAAAATCTCTGGAACACAGCCAAGCGTTATGTGTGTAAGAGCCACATACCTTCATATCTTTGCAGCAACAAAAAGTGGTAGAAAGTCATTTGCATTTGACAAACACAGTGGTTTTGCAGTTATTGAGTGACATGTTAATGAAGCTGTAAGACTTTCTTTCTGCTAGATGTCTGAGAAAAATGTTGTTTGCTTCACGAAAGTCTTGCAAAAGTTGCAGGAAAAAAGTATCTCAAATGCAAAGCAGAATTTGGTGCAAAAGGAACTTTTTTTCCCCCACAACATGTTTACTGTCAGATGTCTGGGAGAACTATCTTTAAGCTTGATTAAATATTTTCTGGTAATAATTATTTTCCATCTAAACAGCATTAGTTTCCCTCATTAAATCTGATGACAGAAAATACTTAAATCAAATCAGTCCCACAGAAATACATCAATTTTCCATATTCACTTGCTCCTTTTGGAGAGGAGTAAGCTGTACATGGTGATGAACAGTTTCATCACTGTCCATCACAAGGCCAACAGACAGATACATCAAGCAAACAACCATATATGTGTGAGTCACATCCAACTACAACTACGAATTACAAATTAACCTTCGCGACTTTGTAGGGTTGTAGGAAAATCAATGTGTCCTTGTTGCTAACATTCAAACATCTTGCTAACATGCATCTGTCAATGAACTGCATGAACTCAAAAATCTAAGTAACTAAAGTTTAAACTATAAAACGTAAAGAATTTCAAGTCTAATGGATTTGATGAAGCAGAGTGTTTAAGAATGTATGTCCTCAACACAAGATAAGGAGCAGTAAAAGATATCTAATCTATAGAGTTTCTACATTATGAGACTTGGTCACAATTTCAGAAACGCACAACATGGACTACATCATCAAGTTCATCACCAACCCATTTGCTCCCCTTGACACTCTGAAACTGTAGCTGTCACATTGCAGGATGTAATTTCCTTGCTAAATGGAGTGGATGTGGAAATAACTGGAGTGCAGTGACATTGGCACTCAAGTCAGGTCAGGGGACGGCTACTGTTAGGGACAGTAACTCTCCTCCTGTGTACTGAAGGTCAAAGCTTAGTTTGGCTCCAGCTAACTCTGTGAGATGGCCTTTTCACAGATGAAATAATCAAAACACAGAACAAAATTAGTTTGATTGACAGGCGTTTCTGTCACTAAGAATCTGTGTCTCCACCCGTGAGCTTTATTCACCTCTCTCACCGTTATTTCTGTGAAGTTTTGGGTTGTTGTAAGGTTGCTGAGAAGTTTCTGACCCACAGGACCTGCTCTAAATGTTGAGGCGAGCTGTCGGCTAATCTTGGAAAAGGTAGGTGGGGATTGCGTAACAGAATTAGTACTCTGAGCACTTCCACAAACTGCAGATTCATAAAGTCTCAAAATAAGGTCTGAGAAGGAAATGTTGACTCTTTGTGACATGGGATTTTTCATTTGTGAGAAACACATGGTGAGTGTTGTCTTTTAATAAGAGAGTGTTTGAATCCTTATTTGCTTGTGTGCATGTGTCGCCATGAAGCACTGCGCGCCCTCCCCACCCCTTGTTTTTTTAATAGGATTCTGTTTTTGCCACCACATGTGACCCAGGCAGAGTGTGTTTTCTTAGGTGTGTTTTCAGAGAAGGAAGCTGTCAGACATGAAGTCTAACGTCACCTACATTTCACATTTGTGCATACAAGCACACACATATATGCACGCACATGCAGGCGTGTATGTTGGCAGGCTAAAGCAGTTAGCTACTCAGAAAACAGAGAACTCATTCAGACACACTGCACCTGCTTTTGAAACGGCTTAACAAGCAATTACTCTGGCAGAGAGAAATCTGCACTGGAGGACACATTCGCACAACAGCAGCAAAACTCAATTCCAGGCAGACTATTGGGAAGGAGCCAGGATAGTTACTGATATTACTAGCAAAGTGAAATAGAGAAACAGGGAGTATGGAATAGAGGGAGGATTAAGTAGTGAAAGAAATGGATCCTAAACATCTAATTATAACTGAGAGGCTGTGATCTGGCACATCACCTTTGAGCGAGTGTGTCGATGTGTGTGTGTGTGTGTGTGTGTGTGTGTGTATAGGCCAGAAATAGATGGTGAATCAGTTATTTACTCGTTGAAGCAGGAATTTAAATTTGCAAATCCTGGAGTGTTACAGCAAGATCGAATAGGCCATGCTTAGCTGCACTCAGAGATGATTAATCATAAATATACATGAGTCAAGGCATAGATAGATAGATAGATAGATAGATAGATAGATAGATAGATAGATAGATAGATAGATAGATAGATAGATAGATAGA
>CAEFZY010015335.1:0-22302 GCA_903066815.1 Brachyrhaphis roseni
AGGGGGGAGCGGGAGGGGGGGGGGGGGGGGGGGGGGGGCGGGAGGAGGGGGGGGGGGGGGGGTTGGTGGGGGGGGGGGGGGGGGCAAGGGGGGGGGGGGGGGGGGGGGGGGGGGGGGGGGGGGGGGGGGGGGGCTGTGGAGACGACAGTCGGACCCCATATGACCAGAGCGGTGCTGCAGGTGGCCCAGACTGAGTCCTTCACTGAATCGGTTCAGCATGGGGTTTTGTGGTGAAGAGGACTGACGTTTTCCATTTCTTCTAGCAGCAGTGGACACAGAAGGATTTCCACACCTTTCTACCAGGAATGCTGCTAAATCCATTTTCTGGTCTGTTGGATCCTTCCTTTGGTCAGAGGTTTTTGTTGTGGAGAAGAGAACAGTAGTCTCATTTGAAGATGAGTTATAGGAACCTTAACTCAAACAGGCTCACAAAGACATGAAAGAATCTGGATAATACAGCCAAGAATAAAACCTGTTGAGACCATGCTGAACACCGCACCCAGATTATAAATGTTGTCAAGACTGTTTTTTTCAGATTAATGTAATATTGTAAGTGTGCTCTTACCTTATGTATGTTAGCTGAACTTGATATGTCGTTCTTTTGTCACTTCCTGGATTCTGGAGTTGTCAGTGTGCTTGTGGAGTAGTCTTGCTGGGCCAGTCTGGTTAAGGCTCCATGTTTACTTTATTTGTGAATAATGGTTTACTGTGGAGTTCTGGAGTGCTGCTTTTGGAATTTTTTAGCCTTTTAATCTTTTAGACAGTCACTATTTAAGAGGAATTTTGCTTATAAATGTGAGGCAGTAATCAGGGATAAAACTGAGGGGTCAAATGATTTAAAGGGCCACAATTAGAGAAACTTCAAGAGCAAAAAACAAAAAACGCACATCCATTTTTTGGAAACAAGTAAATGTTTTGATTGTGTTTATAAAACAGCCTGTTTCAAAATTTCTGTGGCAGTGAAGAGAAAAGGCTCCATTCCCATAACTTTAGAATTAACAGAAACACAGAGGGCATGATTAATGTTGATAGTTTTTTTTTATTATTATTTTTCAACATAGAACATGATCAAAAGTTCACCCAGGTACTTTAAAATAAAAGTACTCAACAGGTACTTTTATACCTAACATATGCTTTTAATGCTCGGTTTCGCTCGCACAACTTTTTCTTGGAAATCTTTTGGTGTAATAACACCTCTGATTGTGTTGCTATATCTAAGATCTGTTAGCTTTAGCATGGCTTCCAGTGCTTTAACTGCTTCTGCTGCATGTGACACTTGCTTAGTTATTCCTCTGCCTTCTGTAGTGATAATTACTCATGCAATAAGCTGAGACTTTCTGTAGCTTTGGAGGCAGGAATCTTGGAACTAGGATGGATGTTGAAAACAAACTAGTTAATAGACAAGTCTCATCACCACCCATAACCTTTATCTTTACAGATCCCAGATGCTTGTCCTGTCCAGTGTTTCTAAGTTTTCGCCTGCTCAGTGGTCTGAGAAGCACACATTGAGATTTAACAGCTCCATGGTTAGAAACATGAAGAACATTAGTTTGTCTTCCTTGATCCAGGGCACACAACATTAAGTCATATCTGAAACTGTTATAATAGCTAAGTGTAAAAATGATTATGCTCATGTTGATGGTGTTTTATTTATGATGAGCTTCCATTTACTTCAATGTATATTTACTCATAAGTACAAAATGGTCATCCAGAAAATAGTTCAAGTAAGAGCAAAAGAAAATGTTAAAAGGATACTCAAGTACTGACTGACTGGTTGTTGTGATTAACCGATTTGTGAATATGATATGACCACAAACCAAAATAATGTGCAAATTCTGGTGTTAAAAAAAATTAATAAAATGGCATTGTTACAATGCCATTCTTCTGAATGGTTCTTCATTCAGAAGAACCATGTTACACAATATTTAGTGTAAATCCACTGCATACAGCACAGCAGGCTCAGCAAAATAATGTTAAAGCAAAGACACTTGTGTGCAAATAAGACTAGAACATAAACTGTAGACGTGTTTCTGTCTGGAGTATTTTTGATCAAAATGTGTTTGACCTTCATTTAATGAAGCCACTGGAGCTTCACTAAGCAGCCTGAAATTGTACCCAAGTAAGAGAAGCATTACATCCAAATAATATGACTGAAGTAGAAGTACAAAGTACAATGCTGTAAAACTACTCCTACCAGTCCTGTTTTCTTAAGTTACTATCCATCTCTGCTGAAGGAATATTTGTGAGAAAGTATTGTGTTCTCCCTCTTCTCCAGTGTTTCTCCTGTGGCTGTTAGTTTCTAATGAGATTAGCCTCCTCTGTTTCCATGGCAACACTCTAAATGGTCTCTGCCTTGGATTCCCCTCCCTACGTATTTCTCTGTTTTGTTCCATCTCTTGCTCCTTTTGCTGTCCGTCTGCTTTGGTCCATAACACACATCATTCTCTGCCCTGCTGCTCTGGCAGTCAGTCTGCCTGGTGCTGCACCAACACAATCACACTGTGCTGCAAACTCCCATGGCCAGCAGTCTGTGTTACAGTGTTGAAGAAACAGCTCTGTGCAGCAAAAGGACCTATGGGGTAATATTATTATGAAACATCAGTCTGATGAGATATCATTAATTATAAGTTCAAGGAGCGGTAAAAAGGGTTTTACTGCCACCTATTGAGTGAAACAAATAGAACATGTCGGCTTTGTTGGTCCAAAACTATTTTTCAGCCTTTAGTGCTGCAAGCTGAAGAGCAGTCAAAGAACAGAACCGTGGAATGGTTAAACGCCTTGGTGTGCAGAACCTGTGTGGCGGCATCATCTGTGGATTAGCTGAAATAATAACCAAACTGAGAGGTGGGAGGGTGGCTCTGCTTATCCCAAGATTCAATGTTCAAAGCACATCACTTTTTCTGCACTGAAGAAAAAGTCATTTTCACAGGAGTGTAAATGAGAGGTGATCACACTCACACTTTCTTAAATAGCTTACAATACTATTACATCACTCACTGCCACACAAGATAACATTATTCATTAAAAAACACATAAAAGCAAAGAGTAAAAGTCATGACTTATGATTGCTGGCACAGTTGCTCACTAGTGGATGTGTGAACAGTGTGGTGAGTTCTGATGTGTGTGTTGTTTTCATCAAAACAAACAAAAGATGAGTAGGAAAAGATGGACTCCTGAGGGCTGAACAAAGACATACCTATAAATAAAGAGTCAAAATCTGAATATATTAATGAAGGCCAAGAAATGGTTCATACACACAACCCTTTACACACTGCCGTGTAGAACCAGGTCTCCAATTGGACCTGGTTCTACAGCTCCACCTTCTGTCCTGCTACATTCTTTTACAGGTCAGTGTAACTGCTCTTGTTTGGAGCAAACATCAGAAAATTTATAGTTATGGTTTCCTGAGAATCTGTGACAATGGGTGCTGTTAAGGAAATAAATAAGTCTTACCTAAGGTGAAACACTGAGTCAATCCAGAACAAATCGAAATGCATTTTGATTATTATTTTATTAAGAAATTAAGCAAAGAATATAGCAATGACTCCCCTGGCTAGTCCAGGGAAGTGAAGAAAAGATGAAAGTAAATCACTTTTAATATCCACCAGCCCTCTTACAAAGATGGGAGAAAAAGGAAGGATCCCACCAGTTTCAGTTTACTTCAGAACTCTGGTATTTGCACCTGCAGACTGTGACCCTGGATGGTTTCCAGCGAGCTGCCTCTGACATGAAGGGTGCTTTATAGCTAAAATTGATTGCTTGATTGATTGAAATAAAACAAATTTTGACATAACAGTGTCCAGACATCAAGTCAGAGAGATCAGATCAGATGTTACATCTAATGACACTGCATAAAAAAATTCTTAAAACTTTGCTTCGCAATCTCAGACCTATCTATTAGGATTATCCTCACCTTTTCAACATTAGGTGGAAACTTTAATATCAGGTCACTGTGCCTGTAGTTGATGGCAGCAAGCTATGGAGCTATGTGAAATGGTTCTTGATGTCTGTTGTCTTTCAAAGTCTCCTGAAATTTAAATACCCATTTTTTGGTTTTTGTAAATGCCAATAGGAATGATTGTGTAGTTGTGGTGATTATTTCTTCTCTTTCATTGTTATTTATGATGCAGTAGTGTAAATGTGAGCAGCAGCTGCACAAGTATAACACAGTATTTGTAATATTAATATGTCAGTCATTTACTTTGGGAACCATAACGGAGTCAGGGGAATATGAAACATCTGGTTGTGAATCTGACTGTTTGTTGTGTGTGCAGGATCCTGGCCACTGTAGGGGCTGATTTTGATCTGAGAACACTGAGAGCAGTCAGAGTCCTGAGGCCCCTCAAACTCGTCTCTGGCATTCCAAGTAAGTTTTCAAATACTGAGGCTGATGATGATAACTAGTAAAGATTGCAGCTTGCATTGTATGCAGAGATATTGGTGTTTAGTAAATGTTGCAGTAAGATATATAAAAAAATAATAATTCCCTTCTCACCCACTTCGGGTGGTTTTTTTCTTCCTCTTAGCTCGGGTCCTCTACCAGAGGCCTGGGAGCTTGAGGGTTGTGCGCAGTATCTTGGCTGTGTGTAGGACTGCACATTTCTGGACTGAGATGTCTGATGTTGTTCCTGGGATCTGTTGTAGCCACTGTTCCAGTTTGGGGGTGACTGCCCCGAGGGTCCCGATGCCTGTGGTCATCGGGACCCTTGGGGTCCCGATGTAGACCACACAGTTGCCCGAGACTGCATATATATATATATATATATATAAATTCTTCTTAGTTGTGAGTGTGTGTGTCCTGTCTGTCTCTGTGTTGCCTGGCAATGGTCTGGTGACCTGTCCAGGGTGTATCCTGCCTCTCGCCCGAAACGTTGGTTGGAGATAGGCACTAGCGCCCCTCCTGACCCCACTACGGAAAAGGGTATATAGAAGATGGATGGATGGATGGATGGATATATGATGAATATCAGCAAGGAAAATGTCAGTAATTTCCTGAGGAAGATGATTTCTAAGTTCTCCCACTTAGAAATCATGGAGGGGTCAGAAATTTCCACTGTGAGAGACATAATCTGAAAATAATAAAAAAATAAAAATCCGGAAATCACAATGTTTTATTTCTTAACGTATTAATTTATTTTAATTGCATTCATAAGCACTTATGAATGCAGTTGGCAGAGTTTTAAACCATCACCCCTGGGTGTAAGTGAGTGTAACCCAGTGTTAAAAACACAAGTAAAAAATGAATGATGTTGATTTAAAAATTGTTGGTTTAAAAATTAAATAATAAAAACACAAATCAGTTCACACAGTTTAGACTGGTAAGATGCCAGATAACGAAGGGTTTTGTCTGGTTGGATGGAAGCACAAAAGCACTTTCCTGTATCCTACAAAAAGGCAACTCAGTTCACAAAATATGTCCTCCATTGCCTTGAAAATAATTATTGCAGTTGAGTAAAAAAAATCACTTACTTCTGTTAAAAAAAGATCCCATATTACAGCTGTAACCATGGACCAACTTATAATCTTAACCACTAAACTGAAAATTCTTGCTTATTTGCCAATTTCAAGCTTTTGTCCATCACCTGGAATTGTAAGTGAAAGCCTCAGCCTGTAATATGAGCAGGACAGATCCTTGCACAGAACAGTCATGTTTTATTCATGCTTCATTCATGTAGTTGCCTCTCACACCTCCTGCTTTTCCTCTGATTTAATTTTTTAACGCATTATAGATATAAATGGCTAACTTAATCAGATAATAAAAATATCTACACCTAAATCATAATATTTCTAGTTTGTGTTAGCCAGTTTCCTATTTTGCATTCACCTTAAAAAATTTATTAAATCCAACCAACTTAAGAGTCAAAAGCTGGTTAGCTTTTATCTCTCTGACATTAGAGCATGAAATATCCTAAATGTGTTTTTTAAGCTTTGAATGTGCTTTGCTTTAAGGTGTTTCTCTTATGTGTTCTTAGGCCTTCAAGTGGTGTTGAAGTCCATTATGAAAGCTATGGTGCCTCTGCTCCAGATTGGAATGCTGCTTTTCTTCGCCATTCTCATGTTTGCTATCATCGGGCTGGACTTCTACATTGGCAAATTTCATCGAACATGCTTCAAGAATGGAACAAGTAAGCAAGATCAAGACAAACAGGGTTTCATCTAAATTCATGACCCTCTTGAACACTTATCAATTTAAAAGGAGAAATTTTTTAAGTGTTACCAACGTGATGGATTTTCTACTTGACATATTTTGATCTGTAGCTTTTCCAGCTATAATACTTGTTTGTTTAAAGGCACCCCTACACTTCTTATACATTTCAGTGTGTCACATTTGGTGGATTGTGGGACATGCAGACAGATAACATCCCAAAAGATCTGTGGTTTTTGAATTTGACAGCTTTTTAGTCATCATAAGTTGATCTGCCTCAAAGCTGCGTGATATTTGCAAATAATTTCTTTACTTCAGACCCAACTTAAAAATCAGGATTTTTTTTTTTTCTTTGGTGTGTTTAATTGTGTATAAATGCGTATGCGTGTGTGTGTGTTTGTGGTTGTAGAAGACCAAGTGGCAGATTTTCCTTGTGGACCTGAACCTCCAGCAAGGACCTGTGGCAAAGGGAACATCTGTGAAGAGTACTGGCTGGGACCTAACTTTGGGATTACAAACTTTGACAACATCCTGTTTGCCATTCTCACTGTTTTCCAGTGTATCACCATGGAAGGATGGGTGGACATCCTGTACAATGTGAGTTTTACTACAGAAAACATCTGTATGGAGATAAATAGATCCAGATGTGTGGTTTGATGTCCTTGGATCTGGTCACGTCAAGTCTTTTTATTTAGCGCTCAGGCTATGCCGTCTTTAACACTGGATGGTGTCTTTGGCAAATCAGTTTGGATGACATGCAAGGATACTACATTTCTAAATTCATGAGATGTAAATATTTACAGTGAAACTGAAGTAATTATTGAAGATTTCTCTTAATAATACAGATGTGCGGATAATGAATCCCAGTCTAATACATTACTGAGAGCAATAGCATGCATGTCCTGAAATCTCTCAAGAAAAGCTTGAGTGTTGCATGTTCTACATTACTAAGTGATTGTATAAATGATGCTCAGGAGCTGCAGTATCTATTTTCCTTGTTTCAATTTGTTTCAATTGAAAACTTCTCATCCAAGAGGTCAAAGGTCACATGTGGGGTACCCCAAGGTTCAATCCTAGGACCCCTCTTATTCAATATTTATATGCTCCCACTAGCTCAGGTTATAACAGGAAATAATATTAGCTACCATAACTATGCAGATGACACACAGCTCTACATTACGATGTCACCAGGTGACTCAGAACCCATCCAATCACTGAATAAATGCTTAGAACAGATAAATGTGTGGATGTGTCAAAACTTTCTCCAGCTGAACAGAAACAAAACTGAAGTTATTACTTTTGGACCTAAAGAGGAGCGATCTAGAATCAATGCACAGCTTCAGTTACTACAACTAAAACCTACCGATCAGGCCCGAAACCTGGGAGTAGTGATGGACTCTGACCTTAACCTTCAGAGCCACATAAAGACAGTTACAAAGTCGGCTTTTTACCACCTGAAGAACATTTCCAGGATTAAAGGATTAATGTCTCAGCAAGATCTAGAGAAACTCATCCATGCATTTATCTTCAGTCGCATTGATTACTGCAACAGCGTCTTCACATGTCTGTCCAACAAATCAATCAAGCAGCTGCAGCTGATCCAGAATGCTGCAGCTCGCGTTCTCACTAAAACCAGGAAGATAGAGCACATCACACCAGTTTTAAAGTCTCTCCACTGGCTCCCTGTAGCTCAAAGAATAGACTTTAAAATACTGTTGTTAGTTTATAAATCACAGAACGGTTTAGCACCACAATACATTAAAGATCTGCTGTTGTTGTATCAACCTTCCAGACCTCTCAGGTCTTCTGGTTCTGGTCTGCTCTGCATCCCCAGAACCAGAACCAAACGAGGGGAAGCAGCATTCAGCACCTATGCACCACAAATTTGGAACAAACTTCCAGAAAACTGTAAAACAGCTGAAACACTGACTTCCTTTAAATCTCAACTAAAAACCCACCTGTTTAAGATTGTATTTGAAACGTAATCAATTACATAGTTTTAAACTGTGTGATTGTGAGCGTGAATGGGAATAAAAATAGCAATAGGTATTTTGTTCCATCTAACACGATAAGACTGTAATCGGTATACCTCTATGGATGCAAATTATTTCATTTGAAACTTTCTCAATTATAAATTTATTGATGGAACTTGACTAAATGCTGTATTTTTATTGTTGTTTTTATTGTTTTTACTGTTGACTCTATGTTGCATTATGTTTCTGTTTTGATATGATGTAAAGCACTTTGAAATGCCTTGCTGTTGAAATGTGCTATACAAATAAAATTTGATTTGATTTGAATCTATGTTCACTGAGGTTCTCTGTTTAGTTTTCTAGTATGGCTTTTGTTTTTTGTACCCTCATGTTCATCCAACACCAGCCAGAGATGAAACATCTTTGGTCTTTTATCGAGTAGAGATGATGTGACAGAGCGATTTAAGCCTGTCCATCTGTGGGACTGTTTAGCTAAACAAAGCAAGACTCTGAGCAGCAGCTGGATGGAGACTTTTCAGGGACCTAAACAGATTTTCATTTGGGGCCCCCATACGAACATGTCAACACCAGATGCTTCTTTGTGTGTGTAGCATCATTATAATTCATAACAATAATATTAATACATCAAATTTATAAAGCACTTTTTAGGACATTTAAAGACACTTTACAAGGGGGAAAATAGCTTGTGCCAATACCAGTACTATTGGTATTGGTTTTAACCTTAGAGAAACTAAAAAAAAGAGGGGGGGGGGGGGGGATGCAGAGAAGTATTTAAGAGTTCCTTATTATTTTCACAATTTGAAAGTAACATCAGACAAACAATGATTACAGTTAACACGTTTAACATCTTAATTCCTCAGAAGTAGCAGCAGCCAACAGAACAAAGAGATTAGCCTAATATTTGTGTACAGCCATAAAATAAAATAGAAAGTTTTTTCTTCGTGTAATAGCATTTAGTTTAGTTATTTAATGTTACTTGAAAAATGTATGTTTGTGGGTTTTTATTATTATTATTATTTATTTATTTTATCATGCTTGACGTTCTTGGGGGGCCCCTGGTGGTGTGGGGTCCTTCAGCAGCCGCTTAACTAGCGCTGTCATCTGGTTCCAATACTTTTGCAAGATAAGACTAATAACTTGGCAGACAGTTATATTAGTCTTTTACAAATTAACCTCAGATAAAAAGCTAAAGTGATAAACCACACAAAATGACACTTAAAACATCCATCATGTTGAACCTTATTTACAACCTTTTAGAAAAGCATTCCTTTAGGTGTGATAAGAAAGAATTTTCTGATTCAGTCTAGTCTACATGCTATTGAATGACAATATAATCGTTGGTCCGGCTTTTAATTTGGAACGGAAGCCTGTTGTGTCCAGATAAGCGCTGCAGCAGTCGGAGCTGTTCGCAGTGCAGAGCGGACAGGACGCACCATGGCACCGCTTGGACTGAAAGCCATTGTTGGAGAAAGTAAGAACAGTTTTATTGTCTTCATTTTTAGGAATACATTTCGGCCATGTGACAAAGAAGAACCGAGTTTTGTCTCTGACGTAAAGTTCAGTCAGTGTGTCCCACTGTGAGTGGATGTTGTGTGTGAGGCGCGCCGGGAGCCAGTCTGGAAGTTTGCGGATAATTGTCGATAAAAAGTCATCTGTTGACGCAGGTTTCTGTGATCACTGAGCTGTTTTTGCCCCTGATGCCCTTGAAGCCGATTTCAGCCAGTTTCTTAGGTTTCCACGGAACTGTAACATACACGGAGCCCTTATTCTGGTGTTTGTTGGAAAAATAGGCGCATGGATACTTTGGTCGATGTAAATCCTGCCTCTAATCTTTATCTGTGGGATTAACTGTTGTGACAGCGTTTCAGAGGAAGAGGAGAACAGTGGAAGGAAGATCAAATTCAGTCAAACCCCAAAACAGATTAAAAAGTCTGTCTCATTTTTACTCAAATCCATTTCACTTTGTTTTAAAATAAAATCCCACAGATGGGTTAGTGATCATTTACTCTTTGATTCAATCTTGAAATTCTGAAAGTAGAGACAATTATTATATCAGTTAAATCAGTTACGACATAAAACACATCCTTTAAATTCAAATGCAAATTAATTTCAGTTTATTCTAAGTAGGGTGCAACAAGCTGATGCAGCATTTTTTTTATCTATAACACATAAATATAAAGATAATATTAGAATACACACACAGACCCCCACAACCAACAAAAACATGAAAAAATATAGAATCAATGTTGTGTTTGTAATTATACGGTATTTTATTCTCACCGTATTTCTGTATTTTTCCAGTTTTTGCAGAAAGTTGTGCAGCAATCAGATGGTTCTTGGTTCTGTTTGCCTGCTGGCAGTGGAACCACAGGGTGGGAGGGATCTGGACACTATAAATACAACATTGTATTTAATTGAAAATAGTAAATTCAATCAGTTTATGTCCACCAGACTTTTTTGGTGGGGTAATATTAAAGGAGACCACACTAAGACTTTCCGACTTCAAGATAATGATAATTTATTAAATTACATTGAAGAAAACCTTAAATGGAATACCTGAAATGAGAAACCAAATTAGATTAATGAAAATCCGTAAATAACCAGAAGTAAGCAAAAGCCAAAACAACCCTAACAAAAACCAACTTTAAGATACAAACCAAATCAAACGGGGTTCTGAGGAGGGAAAGCTTCCTGTGTCCTTCATGCATGGAAGCTTCAAAGAAGCAAAGCAGCAATTAGGGCAAACTACAACACTTACAGAAGGCCTGTGTCCAGAACCCAGCAAGAAAAAAGGGCAGAGACCTACTGGAGCTGTAAGAAGTTTTAATCAAATTGCTGTCAACACTCACTTTTAGTAAGTTACTTGGCATTTGTGGTTGAAAAGTCTGTCCATCTCACTCCACTCGAGTTGGAATAACTTAGAAAAAGTACTTTTTAATAATTGTGTGTTTGTTCCAGTGCTTTGCCTCAATACTGCATGCATGAAGTACAAATGCTTTGAGTTTTTTTTTTTTCTGGAGCCAGTAATTTATCTGATCTGACTCATGATAAAGAGATAATGGTGGAGTTTCCATGAACGGGACCACATTCATATAGCAGAATATCAGAACAAGTCTCCATGTATCATTTTATCTTAAGCTAGGTTACACTCAACTAACAATGTTTGTTTTTGGTTTTTTTGGAGGGGTGGGGGTGGGGGGCATTAATGCAGTTAGAGAAAAAGTGCAGTTCATTGTGTTAATACCCCCACCCAAAAAAACAAGACTGAATTCATCTTCACTGTATACACCAGAACAGCTTAAAGCAATTCCACTGATATCTACTGTTTACATACTAAACCTGCAGATGGAAAATAAAAATAGAACAATGTGTAAAAATAAGCAGTCTGACTTTCACAGGTGTGTGTCTGGTGCTTTTATATGGTTAAAACATCTTTATTCATTCAGTGAAGTAAGAAGCCAGAAACCTGTACTCAAGTCAGAGGAGTACTTCAAAACAATATCACTCAAGTGGAAGTAAAAAGTACACTGTAGTAAAAATTCCCCTAATAGTACATTTGGAATGTTGTGTGTTTGTTTCCATCTTTCTCCTGTGACTTGTCGATGTGCCTCTGGGCAACGAACTTAGCCCTAAGTTGGGTACTGATTTATATATAGATTTATGAATTTGTGGACATTAATGAGTGTGAATGTGTCAGTAAGTGTAAAACTATAGTGTAAAACTATAGTTTTACACTATAGTTGCATTTATATGTGACATAAATTCAGTTCAATTAGCATTTAAATGCAACTGAGTAAATGTGAGTATACTTTCCAACTCTGCTGAGAACTTTAATGCTATTCACACTCTTCAATCTTTAAAGCTATTTAAGGACAGTTTATTATAACCAGTTTTTTCTGCTGGTTATACTATATTTAGTTGAGTATTTGTGGTTTGAATTTTATGGCTACAGAAATGAACATTGAACTAGTTCATGTTTATGCATTCTCATTTGGAATTCTCAAATTAAGTTTATACCCTCAAAAATAAACTCAATGCCATTTATTTCTCCGTTTCCCTGACTTATTATTCATATAAATATAGTATTGTATATGCTCCACAGTTAGCTGAAAAGCAGATTTCCACTCAACTGAGTCTCAGATAGAAGAATCCACCTTGTAGTTTAAAAAATATGATGTGAACTTAATCCTGGGTAAACCCCTCCTGTTCTCTAAATATTTTGCAAAAACCTTTTAATGGAGAAGGTAATGTAATTAATCAGAAACATAACTTAGTTAAACTAAATATATTAATCTGTCAGTTTGGTTGGACAAATAAGCTGATTTGAAAGACATTTTAAGGAAAATTAGGAATAGATTTTCTTACATGAAGAGTTCATAAATCTTTTAGATTTATGAAACAGAAAAATTATTTTGTCATCCTGGTTTCTCTGTAGTTGAAATATGTTGCTTTTCACACTTGTCCTAGTCTGAGGTGGTACTCATGTCCAGAAAACACAGACAAATTCCCAGTTTTATGTTTTCACAGATAAAGTATAGGTTTCAGAGATCTCATAACTGGGCTTCAAATAATCTATGTTCGATATAACATAGTTCAGTTCATGTTTGATCAGATTAGATTTTGATTAATAGAGGGTGAAATGTGCAGTACAGGTTTTATGAGACAGACATCCCAGTCTAATAATGTTTCAAGTCAGGTGACACAGTTTGCAGAAAACCTATTTTCATACTGTGTCTACACTGGACCCATCACAGATTTAGCTGGTGTCTGTGTGGGGGCATGGCAGAACATTCAAATCAAGAAAAGCATCTTCAGTGTGAATATTAAAGCATGTATGCATAAGGTGCACACTAAAAGGGCTTTTTTAAAATAGAAGCAGTGAATTTATGAAAATGTGAACCTAAACGTTTCCTCCTGGGAGTTTCTGGGCTCTCTTCATGGACCTTATGGAAAACCATAAAAGTTGATCTGATCGGAACTAAAATAATCACCTTGGAATAAAATCTTACTTTTTCTTGTATATACAATAGTCCAACAAATACCCTGCACATCATGTTATCACATCATAACGTGATACATAGACATGCTGGGACAGTCATTATATTTTAGTAACGCCTAAGTTACTACATTTGTATATTTGCACAAGGGAGACAACATTCATAGTGTCTCCCTATTGGATGACTCTAGTGTCCTGTGTTTCTTAGTGTGTGTGTAAACTAGAACCAGCCTGTTTACATGTGACGTCACCCACTGAGACAGAAAGAGAACAGAAATAGCGGCAGGGAGTGGTAAGAGGATTGGGAGCAGATTAATGGAGTGATTGCAGCAGATCCCTCCTACTGAGTCTCTTCATTCTCCATCTGACAGATTGGACTTACACAGTGCTGAAAACGCTTGCATTGACTACAGTCTTGGGACTTTCAGCACTGAGGTGTGAGAGTCGTTGCTTAGCACAGTTAAAGACTCCACAGTTTGAGCTGCTTATTCTGTTTCTGCTTTGGAGGTCCGGCTGTGGAAGAATTCAAAGTTATGTTGGCCAAACACTGTAAATGCAAACATGGTATGTAATAGAACATTTAACTTGACAGCAAGTTTTCATCAAATTACTATCTACACTCACTTTCAGTAAGTTATTTTGAAATTTGTGGTTGAAAAGTCTCTCTAACTCACCAACTCACTTGAACTGGATTGATTTAGAAAAGTAGCAATTTGATAATTGTGCTTTTTATCTGTGTTGCATGCATTGACTCAATGCTGCATGCAAGTACAAATGCTTGACTTGAGTTTTTTTTTTATTTTTTGGAGCCAGTAATTTAGTAATTTATCTCATTTAACTCATGATAGAGAGACTACGGTAATCCCAGCGTTTCCATGAACAGGAGCACATTCACACAGGGGAACCTCAGAGCAAGTCAATGTATCATTTCATCTTAAGCTAAGCTGCTAGCACTATGCTAACTTTAGTCTGTGCTTGTCAAAGACAGGACAACCACTGTGTGTTGACCTATGATTAGAGATATCACCAGTCAACTAATTTAATGTTTATTTCCTGGTCATTAATACAATTATTTGAATTTTTTTCTACATGCAGACATCCCAAACCGGAACCTTTGTATTCCTGTAAATCTGACACACAAGCGACAGTGATGGTCAAGAGTGAATTAACCTTTGTTGTATATTTTATTAGAATATTTTATGCTGACTTAAATGGTAATTCTAGGAAGTGGAAAACAGCGGTTCTGCGGTGGCGCGGAGGTAAAACAAGCCATGTATGGAGGCCTTAATCCTGGATGCTGCCACAGGCTCAATTCCCAGCCTAATGACCTTTGCTGCATGTCTTTCCCCTCTATCATTATCCACTTTCCCATCTCAAGAAAAGGCCACTAGAGCCAATAAAACCTAAAGAAAAAAGGAGAGAGAGGAAGGACAAAGACTCATTCAAGAAATTTGGCTTAAGTGAACTTGAAAAATAAGTAGTAAGTTATATGTACTTAGTCATCCTAAGTGGGGTTAATTTTGTATAAAGCAGTTCACACACAAAAAAAATTAACACAATGCATGACAAATGAGTTACATGAACTTTTGTGTCAGTTGTACTACTTGCTTTAGTACTGCTTTCTTACTGATCTTAAGATTACTTTGCTTAATTTTTTGAGGTAATGAGTTTGCATATTTTAAGTAAGGTGAACTAATTAGATTTTACAGTGTATTGTCCAACACAAACAAAATATTCCATCCTACTCTTCAGATCACATGGTATCAGGCAAAATGTTTTGTATTAACACAGAGATTAATCTGGAACAACATGATGTGTAGAATACGGGATCTTACAACCCTGAGGTCTAGGGGAGAGTCAAACTGCTCTGCAGAACAAAATGGGTCATCAGAGCCAAAATATTCCAAAATAGCCCAAGACAGTCAACACTTACAAGCAAGCAAATTAAGGTGGGGCAACTGAACAAAACCTCTTCCTATAAGCTGGATTGATTGCAGGAGTCTTTTATAGGGAGCAGGTGGGGGTTCATCAACGTCTGATTGACTTGACAATCTCCTGCTGGTCCAATGGTGTCACTGCTCTTCTGCAGCCTCCTGGCAGCCAATCAGGAAGGTGTGCTCTCACAGCTGAACCTGCATAAACAAAAGAGCTGTAAAGACCAGGGGACATAACATGTGAATGGAAGGAAAATTGGACATGATTTCAGTTTGTAAACAATTTATGTCTGAAAAATGTGACTTACATTTTTATTCATCTCCCTGAGTCAGACATGTATAGAACTACTTAGCACTGACATTACAACTAGCAGGTATTGAAGCATGACTACCAGCTTTGTGTCTAAAAAGACTGAAAGGTTTGCCTATTGTGCTTTGCAACATAGCTCAAGATTTTTCAGTTTGTACAAAACATTTAAAGTCTCTCCACCGATTTTCATTTGGATTTAAGTCTGGACTTAAATAACCAAATAAAAACAAAAATAATTTCAGTGTAGCTCTGGTTGTGTGTAGTGAATCCTGCTAGAAAGTAAACATCTGCCACAGCCTCCCGTCTTTTACATCCTCTGAAAGGTTTTTTTTTTTTTCCAAGATTGTATTTAGCTGCATTTGTCCAACTTTTTTTTTTTAACAATAACTTTCTTCTTGTTCTTGTTCAGTTGTCCATAAATACCAGAATGTGGCATGACCAACTAGTAGTTGCCGTGTCAACATATTTTAACATGTGAAATTTGGGGGAAAAAAATGAAAACAGACAGAAAACAACTGGAATGGATGCAGCTCCTTTCTAATGAAGTCATTTTGACTTCATTAGAAAGGAGCCCCATGCACCCCATGCCCTATGAAAAAGTACAGTTTGAAAAACGAAAGCTGAAACCTGAAAACTGATCCTTCAGTTTTCTGGCAAAATAGTTACGGTATTCTAATTCTGTAGAAAAGTCTAGAGATGTTTCTACAGCTTAAATCGAGCGCACCTGAGGTAAATTCATGTGATTGGACTTGATTTGGAAAGACTCACACCTATTTATATAATCATATTATAATCAGCCTTACAGCCAGAACCATACAAGGCATTTATGATAAACTTGACCCAAGCACAAGGTTTCATAAAATGGCTGTAAATATGTTTTGATACATTTATTATTTATTTATAATCTTGTCCTGAAACTCTGCAGTTGATCGTAAAAAGCTGTAAAAAATGTTTTAAATTTTTTTTGCAAATGGTGGTGAATTAACGTGGCTTACAGTGCGTTAATTCACCATCACAGTAAACTCCTACTGCTGTTTTCACCTTTTGTCTCTTGACTTTACAGAGATAATGAACAACGTGATTAAGAAGGCAAGAGAAAAAGGAAAATGGAAGGTATTTGTGCTGCTTTGATCACATTTTTCATCAAATATTATTCTTCAGTCTGACCTCAAGTGAAATGTGGATCTTCCTCTTGCCATGTGGAACTGTGCTGTAGGTCCTGGTGGTGGACAAGCTGAGCATGAGGATGGTTTCATCCTGCTGTAAGATGACAGACATCATGTCAGAGGGAATCACCAGTAAGCTCCGTCTGATTCTATATTAGCTGTGAAATCAATTTTGTTTCATTTAAACTATTCAAAGTTTTATTCAGTTCACACTTTTTGACAATGTTTCTATGTAGTGAGTGTTGGTTTTTTTTAATGGTTTAGTCTTTAATGAACAGTTTTTTTCTGTGTGGAAATCTTATACAACAAATAACTTCAAAGATATTTAAAAACAAGAATTGGATGCCAGGATATAAAGTTCTTGTGGCTTCTCTCCTGTCCCCACAGGGTGGGCTTTTACTGCCCCTCTTTGACTTGACTATGATGATCAATAAACCATTATTTCAGTGCTTTATCTTGAAACATAAGGCCTGCTAGCAGATTGTAGTATCTTACTGTATCATAATAAATGTTGGATAGAATAGTTTAAATAAGATCAGCACATACAGTTATAGATTTGAGTGACGAGGCTTAACCTTTACTGCCTGTGCTCTTCAGTTGTAGAAGACATAAACAAGCGGCGGGAGCCTCTGCCCAGCATGGAGGCCATCTACTTAATCACACCATCAGATGAGGTAAACAATTCAGGATCAGCCAATTATTGAAAGTCTAATTTTTGTATTTATCAAAGATTAGAATATACTTGTCAACTTATTGTTTGAGTTTATACAAGTATGTTTAAATGAAACCCAACTAACTCCTTTTTATATCGATGAGCTGCTTGTTCCCCAGCACAGTTCGGAAGGTGTCACATAGTTTTGTGTTGTTTTAGTCTGTTGAGGGTCTGATTGAAGACTTCAGAGACCCTCAGGCTCCGAGGTACCGAGCAGCCCACGTCTTCTTCACTGACAGTGAGTTCATTTAACCTTATCCGAATGCAAATCGTTTCCATTCCATCTGATGTGGTCAATGTTTGGCTGAGAGTCTTTAGTTATAACTATAGTCCTCTTATTGTTGTACTAATAAGACTGTTTTTATTTTCTATTTTACATTGTTGAAGGACTGTAAAAAAAGATACATTTTAATGCATCCTAAAGCTTTAGTGTAGCCCATGAGCAGGAGCAGATAATCAATCACAGAAGCTTACAGTCAGGAGGGATATTGGAAAAAAAAAACAAAGATCTCCATTGCAACATCAAGTGAAAAAAAGAAATAAATAAAATTGTATTTGGAATTGAGAGAAATACAGAAATTAGTTGATTAAAATGTATTAAAAAATTGTCATACTCTTTCACTTATACTGCCTACTATGTGGAGACATTAACACACTTGACCCCAGAACAGAACCAGCCTTCTTTATCAGACTATTGAGCCTTTTTAAGTGAAGAGATGACGCTCTCAACAACAGACTTATAGGAAATCTACAGCATTTTGCTGCAAACCTTGAAGGATCTTAGTTTCTTCAAGAAGTCCAGTCTGCTCTGTCCTTCTTATAGACGATTTTACTGTTGTGTCTGGAGTCCAGTCTGTTGTCCAGGCGAACACAGAGGTATTTATATTCCTCGACCACCTCCACTTCTTCTCCCATGATGGATATAGGGTTTGATCTAACCCTGCTTTTCCTGAAATCAGCAATCATTTCCTTAGTTGTTTCTTTACATTCAAGATGAGTTCCCACACCATGCCACAAAGCGGTCCACCAGTTCTCTGTACTCAGCCTCTATTGACTGAACAGAAAAGAATCTAGACTTAACTAAGCCTGGCTGATAGCCTGGTCTGGTGCAAGCTAGCTTCACAGAATAAATCACCATGGTAACCTATTTGTTATCGCTTTGGTGAAATTGAATTGAGGCTCAACTAAGGAGGATAACTGGAAAATCCCAGTTTAATCCACTGTCCTGGTTTTATGAAACAGCCCTCTGGATGACACTATCTGTTGTTGATAATTGATTTTGGTGATCAGTAATCAAATTAAAAATATCTAAAATAAAATATTGGTAAATACTGCCATAACAGCAGTATTATTATCAGATATCAACATCGGCCAAATTTTTCATATTTGAGCATCCCCAGCAATTTTCTGTAATGTAGAAAATTAACCTGTAACAATAATAGCTCACATTTTAAGTTAACCTGGACAAAAATTATACAAAAAACTCTGAAATTAATATTCAATTCAATGATAAAGAACCAGACTCAAAGACATTTGTGAAGAAAAAAAAGTCCATTCTCCAGTCAATTTAAGGATGCTTATCGATCCCCTGAAAAACGATAAAAACCTGGACATTGTCATAAATCAGTGAAATACCTTCAGATCGAATTTGAAATTTGGACATAATGCTGCTAGCACATAGATTTGGTCAAAAACTCATATGCAGAAGTGAGAACATTGCACAACACAAATAATCACCCGACCGGAACACGGTCCGCTAAATAATAAAGCATAATTTAACAAAGCTTCAAGGCAGATAATTTACCTGGAGGAATTTTAATGATTGAGTTAATCAAATAATTTGAGGAATCATTGCAACCCTAATTTATTTGCATATATTCTCTTTTAATATATTCTATTCCAAATATAACTTAATTAGGTGTCAAGAAAATAAATCAATAAAGCAAATCTTTCTCAAAGTTTAGGCGAGAATAACTGATTGAAATGCACTTTCAATACTTTGCAGCGATCCCAGACTCCCTGTTTGGACTGCTGACCAAATCCCGCGCCTCCAAATCCATGAAGGCCTTGACTGAGATCCACATAGCCTTCCTGCCCTATGAGTCTCAGGTAAGACAAAGTCTAGACTGGGATGTGCCATGGTAGGTGGAAATTCATCCACATTATCATTAATGATAGAGGATGTTATGAGAATAAGACTTGTAGGACAGTTCAGTTTTGTGTACAGATGTTCAGTACATATTTTGGACTCTGATTATGTGCACAGTTGTGCTGGAGATGATGTGTAACATGCTGTCTGTTTTGTTTTGGGAACATTCTTTCAAATTAGACTTGTTGTCATGCAGGATTTTAATATAATGTCTCAGTACAAGACAGTGACTTTGGAAAAGTTTGGTTGTCAGAAGATAACATTAGAATAGTTATTGCCCTGCTGAGTCAGAGTAATTGCCTGATGTGTTCTTGTTAATCTATGTTGTGCATCTGAGCTATCCTGGAAAGTGCTGTAGATTTTTTGAGTTCATTCATTTAGTGGTGCATTATTACTATTGGCATTGATAAATGTTGAATCCTTGTATTTCAGCTATATTTGCATTTGCTGTGGTGTACATCACTATATCAGAATATTGTGAACCAGTAAAATAATAATAACTAATCAAAATACATATTTTGTGATTGCTATGACTCATGACAAATAAAATAATTTGCTTTAAAAAGATTGAAATTATTCTGACTTTGTACAGTATCCTAATTTGTTGATGTATACCTGAATCAATGTTTCAAAAAGCATTTAGCAATTTGAATAAAAGTACAAATAAATAAGTATAAGGTGTCAGCTTTAAAAGACCAATTTTTGATATTTGATAATGGCTTTTGTAGTCATGATTTATATTTGAAACTACAGTTTTGATTTAATAAAAACTGAATGGAAAAAGTCAAAGTTTGTTGTGTTAGTACGACTCATATACGTAGTTTTGTGCAATCAGTTTCTCCATTTGGATTGAGTAACTCCTGTAGAGATCAAAGTTGTTTAGATAAGAACCTCTCAAGTTAATTTGACTTCATTTTAATATGAACATGTAATCCATTTCAATAAGTATGAATAAATAGGGCATCTTAGTCCAACATAGTTAATGGTTTAAGTTGCAACATACTAAATAAAATGAGTTAAACAAATGTATTTGAGTTGCCTTATTATTGCTTTGGGTTCCTTAGGCTCTTATTATTAAATGTAGAATATTCTACCTTTTTAAAAATATTTTAAATACAGAGGTGTTTGTAAGAATGAAACAGTATCAGACAGGGGAAACAAGTTTTTATTTAAATTAAATTAAACACAGACATCCATAAATACAGATCCCTGCAAACTCTTTATTGCACATTAATGCAACAGACTGCATAGGTCACTGTGCACCTAAAATTATAGGATATTTTTAACATACACTAATATTACCGTAGACATGCAGCTTCAATCCCACATAATATTCTTATCAACATGCTCTATTTAGCAGGGTTTAATAAAAAATAAGTATTTTAAAGCACATGTATAAAATAGCCCACAAAAACAACATATTTTGTCCTGATTCACATGGTTGACGTCAAGCAATGACTTTCTTGTTTACAGTATAGTAATGATGTTGAGGACAGAAAACTAAAGTCATTTACACATATATTTACAAGCTGCCTGTCATGTAAACTTAAAACATGAAGAAATACAGAAGCAGCTTAATGAATTGTGAGATATAAAATAAATTAAAAATGAATTAAAGCTTACTGTAATCTTTGACGAAATAAAATAGACAAAACGAAACTTCCACAGGTTGGATGTCTGGATAAGAAATCTGCTGAGTAAGCTTCATCAGTGTGCGCATGCACATTATCACGAGGTAGGACGGATTGATGGGTAGCACAGGTAGATGGAACACCTGGCCAATGAGTAAATAAGTCAGTCAGTAAGCCAGTGAACAGTCAGTGAAGTAGTCAGTCAGTCTGCTACTCACTCAGTGGGAGCAGGTGAGGTAATCAGGCAGTCAACCAATTGTAAGGACCAGAACAGGAGATCCAGCCAGAGATCCTGTGAAAAGTTGTATTATGTTGTTTGCCTGCAAATGTGGAATAAATCCTCCACAAGCTGCATTTTTTATGTTTGTTGGGCCTTTTTTGTACTGTGTAAACTAAAACCAAGTGCATCAAGTGACAATTTGAGTTGCAGTCACCTTTAGTTTAATCACTTTTAATTTTTCTGTTTTTTGGTTTTCACAGACAACCCATGAAACCAACGTTTTTTGGTCCATGAAAAACGTTTATACTGCTATTGCCTTCCAGCACAGCAGCATAAAATATCCTCATGACATTAGTGATTACAGCTTCTGTAACCTTTATGATCTTTGTTCAGGTCTTCTCCCTAGATAAAGCGGATGCCTTCCAGGACTTCTACAGCCCCTTCAAAGCTGATGTGAAGAATAACATGTTGGAGCGTTGTGCTGAACAGATAGCCACCCTGTGTGCAACGCTCAAAGAGTATCCTGGAGTCCGTTACAGAGGGTGAGAGCAAAGCATTTCAGCTTTCTGTTTTTGTTTCTCCTTGCATTGATATGATGGAAGCAACTAGATCAGCTTTGAGACAACATCCTTTGGAGGTGAGGAGAAAAAAAGAGCAAATAAAAATGACATCCATTTTAGTGCTGACCATTTAGCTTTTGAATGTTAACCAAATAAATACAAGGTAATACAATTTCTTCGGATCCTTTCTTCCCCACTGTCCTTTAAGGTGATTTGATTTTAATGATACTCCGGGAGTATGGGGTACCGGGCCCTTTGATACGGGCTGTCAGGTCTCTGTACGACCGGTGTCGGAGTCTGGTCCGCATTGCCGGCAATAAGTCGGGCTTGTTTCCGGTGAGAGTTGGACTCCGCCAGGGCTGCCCTTTGTCACCGATTCTGTTCATTACTTTTATGGACAGAATTTCTAGGCACAGCCAAGGTGTTGAGGGGATCCGTTTTGGTGGCCTTAGGATTGCATCTCTGCTTTTTGCAGATGATGTGGT